>CAJNDS010002057.1:532512-714295 GCA_905221605.1 Symbiodinium natans
CACCCTTCCGGGTAAGACTTCTCCTTAGGCCCAAGCTTGTATAATGAGGCCTTTGGGAAAACCCTTTAAGATAAGAGTCCTTGGAGCCTTAGGGAGAAAGGCTGCAACCTGCGAAACCCGGCTTCTTAGCAGGATTTTGGGGGTCTCCCAGTTCGGCAGGATGTAGGGTTCCGGGGCTAAGGGTTTTGTACGTTAAAATCATTCAGGCTCACAAGTTAGAGCCCAAATTACCGCTAAATTATAGAATACACCCTAAAAATTCTGTAGGGATCCTTAACCCTAAACCCTAAACCTCTCTTTCATATATAATTTAAATGTTAAGGAGTTACTGGGCAAGGTCGCCGTTTTACTGGGCAAGGTCGCCGTTTTACTGGGCAAGGTCAGTTCGGTCAAAAAAATCGACCTTGCCCAGTAAAACGGCGACCTTGCCCAGTAAAACGGCGACCTTCCGCCCCTGCCCAGTAAAAATGCGACCTTGGACCCCGAAGGTCGCCGTTTTACTGGGCAAGGTCGGTTTTTTGACCAAAATCGACCTTGCCCAGTAAAACGGCGACCTTGCCCAGTAAAACGGCGACCTTCGGGGCCGAAGGTAGCATTTTTACTGGGCAGGGGGGGGTGTCCGAAGGTCGCCGTTTTACTGGGCAAGGTCGCCGTTTTACTGGGCAAGGTCGCCGTTTTACTGGGCAAGGTCGCCGTTTTACTGGGCAAGGTCGCTGTTTTACTGGGCAAGGTCGCCGTTTTATTGGGCATGGGCAAGGTCGTTCTATAAGTAGAATATTTTCTTAATGTTGTGGGATTCTTTGGGCGGGTGGGTATTTTGCTGGAGTAATTGCTTGACTAGTGAATGCTTGGACTTGAGATGCTGAACCCTAAACCCTAAACCCTAAATATTACTTAAGGTATGTTTTTACAGTTAGGGGTATTCGGCCCTTTGGGGAAGCTTGCTCTGGGTTTCCAGGTCCATGCGAACTTGGAGCGAGGGAAAGAGAGCAAGAGAGAGAGGGGTTTAGGGTTTAGGGTTTAGGGTTTGGGGTTTAGGGTAACAGGAAAGGCGAGGATGATTCAGGGTTCCCGGGCTTTCGGGTTCAGGGGTTGAAATTTATTCTGTGGCCCGCTGTGTATCTATGAAGTCCGTTGCAAAGCTATCATAGTTCTGGCATTCAGGTATGCTTGAGGTCTAAGGGGCCTCTATATCTTCATGATACATTGTACTTCTTTGTAAGTTTGCTTCCAATATGATGCGACCGGTAAAGCAAGCTCGGGTGCATGGTTTCGGTCATCAGGATGTCTACATCGTCACGGAGCTCTGTACTGGCGGCGACCTTCACAGCTGCCTCACGCAGGCGCCGGCCTTAAATCAAAGATCGCGGGGCTTCGGGCTCCGCAGGGTTGAGTCTTTCAAATCTACCGTGGATTTCTAGCTCAAGAAACATGATGAATGTGTTGGGGTTTAGGGTTTAGGGTTTAGGGTTTAGGGTTTAGGGTTTAGGGTGGAGTGTTTTTTTTTCGTTCCCGGCTTAGACGGTCTAACCCAAAAGCCCCGGACCCAGAACGCGTCTATGCCCATCCAAGCCTGAAATCCTAACCTCAAACCCTACACACTCTACACACCCTACAAACCATCTAAAGGCCTTAAGAGACCACCCACCCATATTTTAATACAAACCCTACAAACTTGGATATCATTGTCCTATGAGTTTCAGAGGGGTTCGGTATTTTGATTAAGTACAGGGTTCGGTGGGCGGCAGCCGAGAAGAAGGGCGAGAAGGTGGAGGATGATGGCACGGCACTGTTAGTGACAAAGGGTTTAGGGTTTAGGGTTTAGGGTAACTGGCAGTTGACCGCCTGTTTGAGCTTGCTCGACCCGATGTTCCTGGCCGGCTACAACTACAGCCAGAATCCCAAGAAGAGTGGCAGCAGTGACCGCTTCGTGGAATGCTGGGTCTTTTGGCTGCTCACCTCTCGTCGCACAACGACCTTAGTATCCCCTAGAAGCCCTCTTTATAATCTCCATAACCCACCTTATGCCTTATTAAACCTACTTACTAAGTCTAAAGGGCTTCCAAGTAAGAGCCAACGACGCGCCTTAACTAGTTTTGGGTCATATTCCCGCTTTGCAGGCGTGATCTAAGTAAGACCCTAAGCCGAAAACCCGAACCCAAACCCGATACCCTAAACACTAAACCCTGAATCCTAGACCCTATACCCTACACCCTGAACCCTAAACCCTAACCCTAAACCATAGAAGCCCTAAGCCGTACCTGTTGCGCTGCTGCAGGTCCGGGGCGATACATCCTTCACTCGCCACGCTGCAAATCAGATTCTGCGAGCTTTGGTTTACTGCCGCTCGCTTTCGGATGGGCCTCTGGGGTCAGGGTTTACGGGTTCAGGGTTTAGGGTTTAGGGTTTAGGGTTTAGGGTTTAGGGTTTGAAACCCTAAACCTTACGGGTTCAGGATTTAGGGTTTCGGGTTCAGGGTTCAGGGTTTAAGGTTTATATAGGGCCAGGGTTTAGGGCTTCTGGATTCAGGGTTGGGGCTAAGGCTTATATCCCTTACCCTGCACCCTAAGCCCTAAACCCCAAACCCCAAACCCCAAACCCCAAGCCCTAAACCCTAAACCCTAAACCCTGAACCCTGAGCCCTAAGCCCTAAGCCCTAAGCCCTAAACCCTAAACCCTGCCCTCAGGCCACTCCAAGGGAGTGTGCCACCGCGACCTGAAGCCGGAGAATGTGCTGCTGGTGCGGTGGCCGGGCTTATGAGGGTTTAGGATTTAGGGTTTAGGGTTTAGGGTTTCGGGATTAGGGTCAGGGGTTTGGGGTTTAGGGTTTAAGGGGCTTAAAAGGCTTAGAGCGGGCTGTTAAGCCCGAAGCCCTGGGCTCTGAACCCCAGATACTAGAACCTTAAATACCGTAAAATCCTATTTGCTTAAGGCCCCCCCCCCCCCAACCAAAAACAATCCCTCTCCCTATACTACCCATAAAAAAGAAGAATATCTTGATTTCCTGGGGGTTTCTAAAGCAAATAGTAGCAAACATTCAGGCTTGCGGCCTTTGTGGCCGATAAACCCTCAGTCTCTCAATGCAACTTCAGAACAGCAGTAGGTTTAGGGTCTTAGAGTTTAGGGTTTAGGGTTTGGGGTCTCGGGTTTACGGTTTAGGGTTTAGGGGATCCGAAGATTCTCTGCACGAAATGTCACATTGCTTCTGGGGATTGGGCCCTCATAGGTCCACCCAAAGAAGCCCAGTAAGTCAAACGGGTTTCCGGCTATTCTCGTCAATTTCTCAGTTGCTCTGGGACCTAGCTAGCGGATGTGCTCGTGTTTGTGTACAGTTTGTTTTCCAAACCCCAAGCCCAAAAACCCCAAACTCCAAAACCCAAACCCTAAACCCTAAAAACCCAAGCTCCCCCAAAACCCCCCAGACCAAACCCCAGGAAGCTCGGGGAACTGCGCGACCCCCCCATGCGATTGGCCGATTTCGGCCTGGCCCGGCAGATTAAGGCCCATTTGGCTAGCGAAAGGTGCTTTGTAGGGTTTAGGGTTTAGGGGTTAGGCTTAAAAGGGCTATGAGGGCTCAGGGGTTAGGGTTTAGGGGGACCCCTTTGGAACTAAAGCAAGCCAAATCCTGTACCCCACATCCTAAACACAGAAAGCCCAGGCTCTAAAGCAGCTGTTGTTGCCAACGCCCCAAAATCCCGAACGTACCCTAAACCCTAAACCCTAAACCCTAAACCCTAAAATCCCACTTTCCTCAGCCTTAGAAGCCTTGGCAGACATCCATCTCTCCTCGGATCACCGACCTGCTCAGGGCTGGGATTCAGGTTTTACGGTGTGTAGGGTCTACTTGGAAGCCTCTTTGACTTAGTAAGTAGGGTTCGTAAGGTGGGTCTATGGGGAATTTTTCGGGCTTCTAGGGAATACTACGTAGACTTACTAAGCCAAAACGAGCTTCTAGATAGGGTTTGGAGTTTCAGGGTCTATAGGCTCGGTAGTCCAGTGGGTGCCTTTTCTTGTTGCGCCTTTCTGGTTCTTGGTTCCTTTTTAACAGTAGCCCACACAGAAAAGGGTGCCCGGACAATAATATGGTTGCTGGTCTAATTCTAGGGTTCAGGGTGCGGAGTTGAGGGTTGAGGGTTGAGGGTCTTTTGGCTTTGGGATCACGGTTGGGGGTCTCTAGGATTCAGGGTTTTAGGATCTAGAGGCTTTAAGTTTAAGCGTGTAGGGTCTGGTGTTTAGGGTCCTTGGAGCGGTTACACCTTTTGCAGTCGAGCGGTTGAAAGGTGGTGTTAAAACGCTACTTGGTTTTTGTGGTTGTTCAGGATGCTAGAGTTTAGGGTTCAGGTTTCTTAAGGTCCACTTTCCCTCGCAGCATCTCGGAGACCAGCTTCTCAGGCCCACAAGCGCAACTTGTGCGACCAGATCTCCCACGTGAAGTCGCGCGCCTCGGACACGTCTTTCCACGACGCCCCGCCGCTCCATTCCTTCGCTCCATGGCCAGGAATCCATAAACCTATCGACCCTAAACAGGCCTGAGCCCTGCATGATAAACTCCAAAAAGAACACTGCCCTGAACTTTACAAACCCCAAATTCCCCTAAAGAGCCCTGAAAGCACTAAATTTAAAACCCCTGAGGAACCGTAAGGGACTCACGAGTCAAGCAGAGTCCTGCCCTAAGCCCTAAACCCTAAGCCCTATAAACCTAAACCCTATAAACCCTATACTACAACCCTATAACCCCTACAAACCCTATAAACCCTGTCAACCCTAAACCCTAAACCCTTGCCGCAAATCATTCTCTCCCACCTCCAAAGCCACGTTGTGAGGATTGGGGGTTGGAGCTCTCTGCCCAGCACTCTTCTTGTAGCCTCTCAAGACTTTACACAGCCCAAATTTCCATTTGGGGTAGTTCTCTAAATTCGGGTCCCTTTTTGGGATGCTTTTTAAATGGGTGCCGCCTTATAACGGGGACCCAAACAGGGACCCTGAGGAACTACCCGTTGTCTAGAGTTTGCGGTCTTAAGAAACCAGCCCGAGAACCCCCATACCTTCAACGACACAGAACCTGAATCCTAGTTTGTTTCGGGTTTAGGGTTTCAGTTCAGAAAAAAGCAAGACCGAACTCTCCACCTACCTACCTCATGCAAGAAATGCTAAAACCCAAGTTTCGAAAGCCTACTGGGTTTTCGGACTTTTACCAGACCTTAGACCCCTAAACATCCCAAGGCCTACGCCCTAAACCCTGTGAGCCCTACACCCTGAACCCTATACGACGATATCCTATGAGACCCCAAAAAGCCTTCAACCCTATGCCTATGCCCAAGACCCGGTGAACCCTCAACCTGAACCCTATACACCATAACCTATGAGCCCTAAACCCTAAACCCTAAACCCTAAAACCCTAAAACCCGCACCTGGGGGCCTCCTTGAGCCTCTTCGACTGGAGGTTGGCACTGCGGAGTACATGGCTCCCGAGGCCCGATTGTTTAGGGTTTAGGGTTTAGGGTTTAGGGTTTAGGGTTTAGGGTTTAGGGTTTAGGGTTTAGGGCTACTAATGCTATTCGCAACCCTAAACCCTTAACCATAAACAACTAGCAAAGTATCCCTCTGGTGCCTTTAGAACGAAGATAGTTTTTATTTTAAATGTTTGGGGGGATCTTACAAGCAAATCGTGGATTATGGTTTTCGGGCTTTGGGTGATTTGAGTGATTTGGGACGAGGCTTGGGGTTCAGAGTGTTAGGGGTTTGGATTGGCTTTGGCCAAACCCCCTTTCCCACAACCAGTCTAGCGTACCCACGCCCTACAATTTTCCGGCATGGCCTTCTTTCCGAGAGTTTCAGTGATAGCCTTCGAAGCTTGGCCAAGGTGACTTGGGGTGGGGGGGGGGACGAACCCTAAAGATCTCGAGCTTTCAAGCATGAGCATCGCGCAGCGATTCTTACGCTGCTTAAGCGGTCGTCTTTGTCGTCGGCTCCACGGACTCTTGCCCACAGGCTGCTGTGTTATGGCACGAGTTTCAGGGGTTTGGGTCTGAGGATGTACGGGACCCATCTCCCACACACCCTGCCCAACCAAAAACTTACCCTACGCACGTGAGTCGGTCAATCGCCTGTTTAGAAGTTGTCAGGTCATGGCCGTTTTGAACTCCCACGTCTTTCACGTGGGCGGGAAGTCATACGACTTCCGGTGCGACCTTTGGTCACTAGGTGCTTGGAGCCGCAGACAGCGGGGATTTGTATTGTTTGAACCCCAAACCCCCCAAACCCTAAACCCTAAACCTTGAACCCTAAACCCTAAACCTTTTAGTGTTGGGGATGAGCCGGTTCTGTTCCCGAACTATGAACCAGCACGGTTCGGGTGACACATGGTGACATGGCGTGGCCTGGTGTCTCCAGCTCTCGCACTACAGCGTGCCACACGTTTAAATCCAAATCAGCTTGCCACAGTCCAAGAAATCTAACCAAGAGGGTCTGATCCGCAGTCCAAGAAATCTAATCAAGAGATCTAAAAAAGGCGCAACCCTAAACCCTAGACCCTAAACCATAAACCCTTTGACCTACCCTATACCTGTGTTGGTGCAGAGTGGGCCGCTTGTCAACGTTTGGACCGTCTCTGGCTTTGTAAGACGGTGTAGCTCCTGGTGACTTTGTGTCGAGAGGGCCGGCGTGCAGTGACGCGGTAAAGCCTAACCATAGGGTTTAGGGTTTAGGGTTTAGGGTTTAGGGTTTAGGGCGCCTAACTAAACCCTGACAGCGGTATTTCTGCGATATGTGGACCTAAAAGAACCAGAAGCATCCATGCCCCTTATCCATACAAACTGAAGTGATAAAAACTTCTGACCCAATTTAGGCTAGACAGAGCTGCAGAAATCGGTCAGACCGAGGCAGAGTGAGAGGGGAGCGCCAGTCATAAGCAACCAAGGGGGGGGGGGGGGGTGGGGGCAGGGAGTGGGGTGTAAGGGGGCCATCTTCTTCTTTGGGCTTACTAAGGCAAATATGGGATTTGGGGAATACTGATCGTTAAGCCCTTATTGGAAAAACATGGGGGCCCTGACACCCCCCCCTCCCTTTCGACCCCCTTTGTTCCTTATGAAGGGGACTGCTGCCCAGGTGTCATTATGCACGTGATCCTTGTCGGGGAGTTGCCCTACAGCCTCGAAGAGCTTCACGGCTGAAGAAGGAGGCAACAGCAAGCCCTGCCCTTCTCTTTGGGACCACATGAACCCCCTAAATCTGGGTCAGTGCTACTTATAGTCCCCTACTACGGTATACGAACCAGAAACCCTTCTAGCGCTCGGTTCGTCCCCAAGGTTATTTACATAATATGAAGCAAATGAGCGAACATCCGGCACCCGAAGCCGATTGTTTGCTGCGCCTTGATGTGAGTTCGGAGTCTGGGTGCTGGATATGGCAGTTGGGCTTAGATCATTTCGGGTTTTTTAACCGTAAAGAAATGGCTTTTTGAAGTTTAAGAAACCCTAAATCCTAAATCCTAGACCCTGAATATCGGGCCTTTCAGGTATCCTGGATCTTAAACGGAGCAGAGCCACTTAAGAGACTCCGAGGGGGCCAATCGTGTTCTTCATCCCGCAGTCGCAGCTTGCGGACAGGGCCCCTGAATACTCTAAACCCTAAACCCTAAACCCTAAACCCTAAACCCTAAACCCTAAACCCTAAACCCTAAACCCTAAACCCTAAACCCTAAACCCTAAACCCTGAAACTCTACTCCCTCTACTCCCCTCGTCCCTCCCCATAGCTCTCCACCACCAGCTGTAAGGTTGGTTGCATTTGTGGAGCACTCAGAGGCAGGCGGCGTAGTTCCACGGGTTTAGGGTTTAGGCGGTATAGAGGGGTTTAGATGGGGTTGGGCTCTTGACGTTGTGTGTGCTTTGCGATTTTAAGCGTTCTTCCGGATGAGGATCGAACACGCTCAGGGGGCAATCACTTTGGCTTCCTGTCTAGATATTCATCTTGATAGCCCAGTGGTATCCCTTTGCCCCTTTTGTTGGTTCTAGGTTCCCTTGTAAAGTAACCACCCCCCCAAAGGGTACCCTTATTTTAATCTGGCTACTTGGGCTACCAAGTCATCAAGCAGTGAAGCGATTTTTAAAGAAAGAGTGGCAGGAGCTCCTCATCAGTCGGTTGCACGATGTTCTGAAGACTCTGCTCGCAGCTGGAATCACTCTAGAAGTGATCCCTAAACCCTAAACCCTAAAGCTTGGTAGTCCAGTGGCGCCCTTTACCCTTTTTTTTGGTTTTGGGATCCCTTATAAAGTAACCAACCCAAAAGGGGTGCCGTTGTTTTTATATGGCTACTGGGCGACCAAAACACCCTAAACCCTAAACCCTAAACCCTAAACCCTGAACCCTAAACCCTAAACCCTAAGCCCTAAGCCCTAAACCCTAAAGCCCCTGCAAGCACAGTCGACAGGTTGTCAAGGGGCCATTTGTTACTTGACCACCTCGCGACCATCCCATGCACCCATCCGGGCATTTGCCACGCCAGAACAAGAACTGCGCTGCCTTGCCGATGGAAACTCAAGACCCTAAATCGGTAAGGGGTTTAGGGTTGAGAGTTTTTGGATAAAGCCCCTAAATCTAAGCTTAGGGATATTGGGGACTACAAGTCCCAAGAAACAGCCAATATTGGATTTTTTGCTAGGGTTCCAAGTCTTCCAAGTTCCTTACAGTAAAGACAAACCCTAAACCCTAAACCCTAACAAAGCCTCCGCCCGCTTCATTTCGCTCGACAGGCTCTCCCTGATCTGCAAAGGAAGGGCGCCCACAGTGGTGAGGTGACTTGCCTAAAGGAGGCTGAAGATAAAGAGTGGTAAGGACTTAGGGTTTAGGGGTTTAGGGTTTAGGGGTTTAGGGTTTAGGCGTTTAGGGTTTAGGGGCTTAGGGTGTCGGGTTTAGGGTTTAGTGTTTAGGGTTTTTAGGGCCCGAGAGTGTCAACCTTGCGAGCCCTGAATCGCGAACCTACCCCTGGGGCTCATGATCCGATCTGCGACTTCCAGACTGCCAGCTTCGCACAGGAGCCTACATTATTTGATTCCACGTCTGTTTGATTCCCCCTTTCTGCTTTGGAGTTTGATTTTAAATTTGGGTTTAGGGTTTATGGGGTTCAGGGTTCAGGGTTTAGGCCTTCCTTGACAAAGCCTCACAGCTCACACTCACAGGCGTTTGACTTTGTCCAGCAGTGTCTCATCCCCGTCCACACACGCAGGTTGCTTGGCGAAGACAGTCGCCCTAAACCCTAAACCCTAAACCCCTAAACCCTAAACTCTAAACCCTAACCCTACGGGGGGACTTAGTAAGTAGATAGTAATTTATACGTACCCGAAAAGGGACCCTAATTTAAGTGGAGTCATCCTACTTATAACTCTATTGGATCACTACTTACTAAGGCCTCCGACCCTCCAAGGCAACCCGAACCCTAAGATAAAAGTGAACGCAGACCCTCACCGGGTGGCAGCTTGCCACCCACCACTCCACTTCACCCCAAGCCCTAAACCCTAATCCAAAGTTCACCCCTCATTCACTAGGACCCCAGAGTAGGCCCTTGTGCCCTTGTTCTGGGGTTTAGGTTCCCTTACAAAAAGGGCACCCCTTTTGTTATTCCTAATCCCTTCCCCCTTTTATTAAACGTACCCCGAATAATAAAAACACTTTCCGGAAAGTCCTGCCGAAACCGAGCCCGCCTTCTAAACCCTATTCCGAATTAGGGGGGTGGTTCAGGCCTCCAATCAACCCCTCAACACGAATAAAACCCTGAGGTGGTTTAATTAGGGTTGGGGGTCTAGGGTTAAGGGTTTAGGGCTTAGGGTTAAGGGTTCAGGGTTTAGGGTAACCCTGAAGTCGACTGAATTATGACATTTCGATAAGAATACCCCCTAATAATAACAAAAAACACTTTTCGAATTTTTAAAGGGGGGGCCTGGGAGCGGGCGCACGTCAAAAACAACAACACATGCTGAATCCCTGAGCATCTTCGTGGACATGGCTGCTGCATACCAGGATTTCGGACAGACGCCCCATTTTGATCAGATGAGATCATGACAACTCTGTTTCTTGATCCCCACGGGTTGAAGTCAGAGTTTTGGTTTCATCCACACATTCAGTTGGCGTTCGGATGTGTGTCAGTGATGCCAGCAAGTCTTTTCTGAGGTTTCTCAAGTAATTTCGAGGTCAGGTGCCTCTTGTTGTGCATTAGCTGTCAGTAGCAACTGGAACCGGGTTGTCATGTTGAGCATGGCGGTTGTGGCGTATTTGGTGTCCATCGCGTCAGGCTTTGCCTTAGTATACTTGGGAGCCCTCTTGAGCCCCCCCCACCCCCCCAACCCCCCCCACCCCCCCACCCCCCCCACCCCGCCCCCCCACCCCCCCCACCCCCCCCACCCTAAAATCCCATCATCAGAGAGGGGGGAAGCCGAAGCCCACCACGAAACATGGGGAGTCATGGTGAGTCTAATTCTTAAAGTTTCCCTTTTTCAAGTTTTAGGGTCTAGGGTGTGCTCGGCGGGTCGCGCGCTGGCAACTCGCATGTCGAATATGTTCAGGGACTAGGACCCGGCGGGAGAGGCCCTTATTTCCTTTTTTTCAGTTCTTTCTGGGCTACTCCTGATTCTAGGGGAATACTTGAGGCATTGTGTGCCACTTGTGACGCTTCGGGGCAGGGTTTCAGGTAGAAATGTTTGGGGGCCTTTGAAGCCATAACTACTTAAGAGGGTTTAGGGTTTAGGCTTTAGGTTTAGGGTTTAGGGTTTAGGGTCTAGGACCATTTGCGGGGGCAGGACTTGAGGAACAAGTGTTTTCTCGGTGCCGGCATGCACTTTAAGTCATGGCTCTGAGCCTCCAATACCTTTTTAGCAGTCCTTGCTGCTACATTCCAGGCCCTAGAACCCAGAGGCGCCAAACCCTGAGCCGAGCCTTCAACTAACCAACCAACCAACAGACTCAACTCGGCAAGCCCCAGAATTCTCGCCGGTTTTGCGTCCAACAATGTCCTGAGCCCCATATCCCAAACCCTCATCCCTAAGGCTGAACCCTTAACCGGAAACTCCGAATTCCGAAACTTCGTGTTGTCAACCGATCTTTTGATTAGATTCTCTTCCTTGATGCCGAAACCTTAAACTCTGATTCTTCAGCGTGTCTTTGAATCTTACATGGATTCTTGCTTCCCTGTTTCACTGGGCAGCTTCCCTTAACCCTCGGAAGGGTACAGGCTTCTGCCCTAGGTCACCGAACTCTGGAACCCAGATGATCCCAGTATCCCTAAACCCCAATCCCCAAACCCAAGCCCCTAAACCCTAAACCCTAAACTCAAACCCTGAACCCTGAACCCTGAACCCTAAACCCTAAACCCTAAACCCTACACCCTAAACCCTAAACCCTTGCGCGCCAGGCCAAGTTCCAGGGAGTTGGCCCACCACCGCTTCTTGGGGAGCCAGGAGTCGACCTCCCAAGACTCCGCTAACAAACGGTTAGGGTTTAGGGTTTGGGGTTTAGGGTGTAGGGTTTAGGGTTTAGGGCTTAGGGTTTAGGGTTTAGGGTTTAGGGTGGTTTACAGGTTATTAGGCTCACAGGTTTTAGGCTTTAGGGGGGTTAGCGTTTAAAGGCTTTAGGGTTTACAGGGTTTATGGGTTTTAGGGTTTTGTGTTTATAGGCTGCATTCATCGGTTTTGGGTTGTATGTAGGCTTTCGGGCTACATGGTGCTCGTAAGGGCTTGATCTAGGGATTAGGTAGATGTCCAGCACAGTGGGGCTTTCCCTCCCTTACACCCAAGCCCCACCCGGTGACCCAAAGCTGAGAGGCCCTTATTGGTCAACCCCAAACAGGGCCGTATAGGGCCATTGTAGGGTTTAGGGTTCAGTAACTTCGGACTATTGGTGTAATATGCGGTTCTGTTAAAATCAAAGCGAAGCTGGGTTTGGGGGCTTCTGATTGTTCCCTAAACCCTAAACCCTAAACCCTAAACCCTAAACCCTAAACCCTAAACCCTAAACCCTAAACCCTAAACCCTAAACCCGCTGAAGGACTCCTCCTCAAGGGCCTTCGCGCACGTGGACCGGGATGGTTCGGGAACCATCGACATGCAGGAGCAGCGCATGGGTTGTTGACTTTAGGGTTTAGGGTTTAGGGTTTAGGGTTTAGGGTTTATGGTTTAGGGTTTACTGTTTGGGGTTTACTGTTTGGGAGTTTGGGACACAGCGACGTGGGTTGAGGGCAGGTTCAGGGTTGAGTGCTGCAGGCAGTTGGTCTCGAAGCTGTATAGGTATGATGGAGCTCCTCATCCAATCCCCTGCCCCAAAGCCTACTACCAACCACTTCAATTTTAGGCGATAACTAGTTTATCCTAAAACCTGCTTAAGACCCAATTAAAGCCCGAAACCCTGCATAAACCTTAAACCCTAAACCCTGAACCATAAACCCTAAACCCTATAGACCCTAAACCCTAAACCTTAAACCTCCAACAACTCCTAGCATGTCGGAGCGACGTGATCCAGGAGCTGCACGATTATCTTCTGCAGCAAGGGCTGGAATCTGAGACGGTGAAGGAGACTGTACAGGGTTCCCAACCGCATGTAAGATTTAGGGTTTAGGGTTTAGGGTTTTTGGTTACGGGTTCCCTTACAAAGTAACCAACCCCAAAAGGGTGCCCTGATTGTAGAGCTACTGGGCTGCCCAGAAGTAATTCCGAAACTTTTCGAGCAAACTCTAAAGTTTGTGCCCCAAGGGCCGGTAAGGGAGGAAATTGTACTTGAGAATAAACAAAAAAAACCCTGAACCCTGCAATCCCTAAACCCCTGCAAACCCTAAATCCCTTTAGCACACTTACCCTTCCTAAACCCTAAACCCTGAGCCCTAAACCCTAAACCCTTAACACCCTAAACGCTATACCCTCGCCCGAAAGCCTAGGAAGCCCTAAAGAGGTGGCAGTGGAAATGCCGGCTTTGGCCCTTACGACATTGCAGCCCTAAGGGTTTTAGGGATTAGTGATCAGGGTTTAGGGTTTAGGGATTAGGGTTTAGGGTGTGGGGGCTTAGGGTTTAGGGTTTATAGGGTTGGGACCCTGCTCAAAAAAAGCCTTGGCCCAAGTGTAAGCTTCGCTTTGTTGCTTGTTCCCATGTGTGTGTGTGTGTGTTGTTTTAGTACTGGCTTCTGGGATTGGCGAGCTCTTCAGGCGTTTGATGCAACTTAGGTACAACCGATGCACAATCTCTTGTTTGAACGGCGGAAGGTATGTCCAGGAAGTAAGACTTCCACTCTTTGCAACGGATGAAAGATAGGCATAAAACCCGGTAATAAGGCGATTTCAAATTTGCAGCCCATTCTTTGTGGGATTCGTCAGGTTTCGTCAGACTCCACAGTTGGGTCTTCGTCCATGCAGCAACCGTTATTTCACTCTTAAGCTTGAGCCCTAGGCACCCTAAAGCGTCGGATCGGGGGTCAACATTCGCTTCTGCCCTGACAACCTCGCTTCGCACCTAGACGTGTTTCTGACTGCCCTGACATCTCCACGCATTGTGAGAGTTTCGGCTTGGGGTTTTGGATCTAGAGTGAGTGGGGGAAACCCTAAACCCTAAACCCTAATCCCTGACCTTTGCTATTTACCTCGTTGGGGAGGAGCTCTTTGAGCAGTGGGACGTCAATCAGGACATGCAGGGACCGTTTCGGCACGCTGGAGCGCAGACCCTGTCTCCATTTTTGTGAGATCTGCTTGCTGGAGATGGTTCAACCTAGGACCCGGAGTAGGCCCTTATCTCCTTCTAATTTAGGGTTGGGATTCCCTTATAATCCTCCTAAAAACCAAAAAGGGCACCCTTTTTATTCCCAGGTTACTCCTGGGTCTTGCTATTGGTCAGGACAAGAACAAAGCCAGACTGGTAGGTCCCAAGCACCATCAGTCAGGAATATGGATTTAGGGTTTAGGGTTTAGGGTTTAGGGTTTAGAATGGGCTATTTGGTTTCCGAGGCCCCTAAACCGCTGAACCCTTAAGCCCTAAGACCCCTGAGACCTCCTTCAGCCCCAAACCTTTAACCCCCTAAACCTCTAAGCCTAAGCCCTAAACCTCTAAACCTTCAGCCCTTCAGCCCTAAACCAGGCTAGGACCCGGAGTAGGCCCTTATTACCCTTTTGCAGGGTTTAGGGTCCCTTAATTATAATCCCCTTAAAGCCAAAAAGGGCGCCCTTTCTTGATTCCTGCGTTACTCCTGGGTCTAGCAGGCTAGGGTTTGGGACTATGAGGGCTTAGGGTTTAGGGTTTAGGATGACCCCTTCAAACCCTTCAGCCCTAGACCAGGACGGCCTACTCTCAAAGAACGAGTTCCAAGACGGTTTCAATGCCTTCCGCCAGAAGGAGGCGAAGAATCTCCGACCGGAGGCAGGTCTGGGGTTCCCTAGCCCTAAACCCTAAACCCCAATTCCTAAGCGCTAAACCCAAAACCCAAAACCCTAAACCCCAAATCTTTAACGCTGAACCCTAAACCCTAAACCCCAAACCCCAAAACCGCAGGGTGTAGGGTTTAGGGCAGAGGCACAGGGCTTCTGAGGTTTAGGGTTTAGGGTTTAGGGTTTCTAGGGTTTAACCCTTAAACCTTCCTAGGGTGTAGGGTTTAGGGTTTAGGGCTTCTAGGGTTTAACCCTAAACCCTGGACCCCAAATCCCCTAACTCTTAAACTCCTTAGCTCTTAAACCCTCCTAAACTCCTCCTCCAAAACCTATAAACCCCTAAACTCTTAATTTCCTAAACTCTTAGACTCCTTAACTTTTCGACCCTCCTAGACTCCTGCTTCAAAACCTGTGAACCGCAAGCTTGCTCAAAGAGGGCTGCTTTCGGATGGATGTCGAGCGGGGGGTGGGCGAAGTGTGCGGATTCTAGGGTCCCGGTGGGCTTATAGGGTTAAAAGTTGATTTGTTTTACGATTTGGGTGGTTAAGGGGTGACCCGCTTCTGCTTGACATGGTTAGCCAAGACATGGCAAGCGACCCTAAACCCTAAACCCTCAACCCCTAAACCCTAAACCCAGGTGCTTTCGGCCATCTCTCAAAACGTCGAGCGGTTCACGGCCTCCTCCAGCATGAAGAAGGCTGGCAAGTCGGCGTAGGGCTTAGGGCTGAGGGCTTAGGGCTTAGGGCTCAGGGTTTAGGGTGTAGGGTTTAGGGCTCAGGGCTCAGGGTTTAGGAAGTTTAGGGTTTAGGGCCCAGTCCTAATTTTCATAAAGCCGCGTGGTACTTCGGGTCTCTTGGCAAGCACGCGTCAGGGTTCACTGCGCAAGCTTTGGGGCATTGAAGGGCTCTGCATCGAGGAACGATCTATGGCTGCCCTCCATTGGGGTGGTTGTCAAAATTATGGTCCCTTTTTGGGTCCCTATTATAATACGGCACCTACTATTTAGGGTACCCCAAAAAGGATCATAATTTTGACAACCACCCATTGAGCTGAACGAAGCTCTTGGTGCCCCTGCCGTTGTTGTGAGCACCCACGAGGGAGAAGATAAACTGAGCCCTGAACGAATCCGAAGATTCTCCGATGTCACGTCGCACGTGTAGGGAAGTCGAAGGTAGGCCCATAGAGAAGACTTTCTATAGAAAGCGCTTCCTTTCGTGTTCTCCACTCTGGGGGGGGCTCGAAGGAGTCTCAGTGTTTCGGTTTTCTGGAGCGCTGAGATCATACTGTTGACGGTGCTAGCCCACGGTGAGCCTTCATTCTTCCATCCGGCCCAGGGTTTGGGTTTGGGGTTTAGGGTTTAGGGCTTCGGGCTTAGGGTTTAGGGTTTTTGGGGTCAGGTGTAGGGTTAGTGTTTAGGGTTGAGGGGAGTTAGAAGCTTTGTAACCTTCTGCAGAGGGCCCTGTTCCCCGCATGTGAGGCAGCTCTGACCGCAGCTGCCCGACATCTCGAAGGCACGCGCGCACCAACTCCGAAGCAACGGCCCCTTGAATCTACCCTAAACCCTAAACCCTAAACCCTGGTCCCTTAATAGTAAATAGGGTCCATTACCTTCTTTTAAGGGTTCTGATGGATGGGCCCCTAGACACCTGATGCCCACTCTCCTAAGCTACATCCGCAACATACCTGCCACATCTTAAACATGTCTGAAGCTTCGTTGCTGGAAGCTCAGGGGCATCTTGTTACGAGCGATGAACCCTGAAATTCTAAGGGGCTTGAAAGACTGAACGCCAGTAGTTAAGAGTTCAAAGGGTTTTAAGGCCTTCGCTCGAGTTTTAAGGGTTGAAGGGCTTAGGGTTACGGCTTCAGGGGATTTTCAGGTCAAAGTGTTTAGGTGATCCGGGGCTCAGGGCAGTTAGGACAATACATAGGTACCCAGCAGATGCTCAGGCTTTGGGCATCCATAGGAAGGCATGGTAGGCCAGAGGGCGCTTCTCGTACATCATATAGGACCCTGAGCAGGCCCTTATTTCCCTTTTTTGAGGGTTAGGGTTCCCTTATCATCACCTTAAAACGAATAAAAAGGGTACCGTTTTTACTGTTATAGGTTACTCCTGGGTCTAGTTATAGTTCCGTTTTGTACATTTGAGCAGGTTTAGTTTTCGTACATGATAACGCTTTTCGTTTGTGCCTTGTGGGCGCCCGGCCAATACTCTCAAGAGAAGCATGATGGGCCCGCCTGCGGGCGCCCCACCCACTACATACCCTGCTCAAACCCGAACTTCACCACGGAACCCCCCCACACTCTCTACTCGAGCCCGAACTTCACCCCAGAACCCCTATACAAACCATTAGGTCGCAAATCTTAAGGTCCTAATAAGCCCCTACACAAGCCTAAAACCCTAAACCCAAAACCCTAAACCCTAAACCCTAAACCATAAACAACGCCCAAGTAGGCTACGAGCTGCAGCAGCTGCTGGAGATGTTTGAATCCGTGGACTCCAACAGTGATGGGACCATTTCCTTGGAGGAAAGAGGGGCTTCTGGAAAGGTGGGGGGTTTGAGGGTTTTGAGGGCCTAGGGTTTGGAGGTTAGGGTTCAGGGTTTAGGGTTTAGGGTGTAGGGTGTAGGGTGTAGGCTGTGGGGTTTAGGGTTTGTGGAATTCAGGGGTTTAGGGTTTGTGGGTTCTGAGGGGGCTCGGAAAGCGCAGGGTTCAGGGGCTAGGGCTTCGGGTTTTGAGGGGTAAGCCCAGTTGGAGGTCCATGGGTAGTTATCGGTGGTGTTGCAAGCAGGGAAACTGGATCTACAACTTTCAGGACACGAGTTAAGGGACATGTACCCTGTGCTAGGACTGCAAAATGAACCTTCAAGTCCTGAACACTAAGAACTGAACCCTTAACTCCTAAACCCTTAGGCCCCTAAGCCTTAAACCCCTTGGATCCTCAAATCCTTAAAACCCTCAAATGCTCAAACCCTTAACCCCCTTGCAACCCTAAAAAATCTAAACCCCCAAACCCTTGGACCCCTTAAGCCCCTCTAAACCCTAAACCCTAACCCCTTAGACCCCTTGTTAACCCCTAAACCCTCACCCTGCCAGAGGCGTGGAAGCAGAGCCTTTAAACCCCTCAAATCCTACCCTTAAACCCATAAATCCCTAAACCCTGCCAGAGGAGTGGGAGAAGGGCTTTGCCCTTTCAATCCTACCCTTAAACCCATAAACCCCTAAACCCTTCCGGAGGAGTGGAAGAGATTCTTTAAGCCCTTTCAATCCTACCCCTAAACCCTTAAACCCCTGAAACCCTGCCAGAGGCGTGGAAGAAGGGCTTTAAACCCCTTAAATCCTACCCTTCACTCCCTAAACCCTAAACCCTAAACCCTAAACCCTAAACCCTAAACCCTAAACCCTAAACCCTAAACCGTGGCTCTGGGAGGAGTGGAAGAAGGGCTTTGCCCTTGCGGATGGAGGCAAGACCGCAGCATGGGCCGAGGAGGTGCCAGCAGCCGGACGCCTTCGACCCGGGAAGCCTCTCCTTGCTAGCCCTAGAGCCCAAAAGCCCTGTAGTAGCCAAGAAAAGCCCCTAACCCCTAAAGCCCTAAAGCCCTAAACCCCTGAACCCTATGTCCCTCAACCCCTAAAGCCCTGAAGCCCTAAACCCCCGAAGCCCCAAACTCTCACCCCAAAAACCCCCCATGACCCAAACCCTAGGCCCCGAGCCAACCCTCCCCAAAACCCAAATCCCTAAACCCTAAACCCTAAAAAGGACCCCAAGCTCGTCTGGCAGGCTTTCCTGGCTCTGGATACAGATGGCTCTGGCGAGATCGACTACAGCGAGTTCTTGGCTCCTCGGTGGAACCTGCAGTGGGGCTCGGGCTCGAGAGTCGCGTAAAGTTTTAGAAGTAAGGTTATAGTCGGCATCAGGGCAGCCAATACACCAAGTAGTAGGTGGTGTGTATGACCATATAGCTCACCACCCCCCCCAAGATCTACGTTTACAGGTTTCCAGAACCAAAAAAAAGGTCAACAACGCCAAAATCAGGATGCCAAAAGCCCAAACCAAAAAACAAAAACAAAAAAAAACATTATTCTGAGACTCTCGGACAGGTGAAACCAAAACAACCGAAACCAAAAAAAACAAAACCAAAAAAAAACAAAAAAACAAAACTAAAAAAAAACAAAAAAGCCAAAAACACATTATTTTCGAACTCTTGACGACACGGGGTATTGATTCCCTTTGTCCAAGAGTCTCGGAATAATGTTTTGTTTTTTGGTTTTTGTTTTTTTGGTTTGGGGGTTTTGGTTTTTGGGTTTTTTGGTTTTTTTTGGTTTCCAAGAGTCTCAGAAAAATTTGTCATTTTGGTTATTTTGTTTTTTTTGGTTTTGGTTTTTTTGGTTTGTGGGTTTTTGGTTTGTCTGATTTTGTGTTTCTCTTGTAGAGAATAGTGCGTGCCAAAACCTAGGGAAATACTGTGCCTTTTCAGATGCATAGTGCCTGCACTAGGCAAATATTGAACTAATACTATACGAAAGAGGCCGAGTGAACTATCCTAGTTTTTTGGTCACTCATAGAATATCCAAAATGTAGCGATTGCGCTCGGCAATCTAGACAAATACTGCAATTTTAGAGACAAGATGCTTTTTTGAAAAGCAATTCGTTCTGTTTCTAGAGAAGCAGTGCTTGTCCCAAGCCCAACAAAAATACTCTTCTAAGCACATAGTGCGGCAAAAATACTGAATTACGAACTCTTAAACAGCATAGACAAGCTTACAAATGCGTGATTCTCGTAGAGATCTTAAAGAAACACGACTTTAGCACAGCGATTATGTGTACTAGATTTGACTTTAAAGACAAGCACTTTTCATCACATAGTGATGAAGCACTGCTCGAGCACTAAATAAATACCACTTGTACAGATGATATTCTGTCTCAAGCGCACAACTCGCATAGACAAGCTCAAGAATACATATTCTTTCTTAGAAGCCTATTTGCCTCGTGAAGATCATAGTACTCGGAAATTCCAAATCCTAAAGCCTGGGGAGAATCCCTGGCGAAGTTTGGACTTTTGGTTTTCAGGTGTTTCGGCACAAATAAGGCAATTGTCCTAAGCAACGCTTTTTTCTAAGCAAAAATGTTGATTAAATAGGCAAATTAAATACTATTGAAACACCTGGTACATTTTGAAAGCACACCAATGCAATACTCATTGCATAGAAATTCAATACCAAGTACATACTGGTTTTGTCGATTTAGTAGGAAGTCCTCTTTTCAGCTTGCTTGGAGTGAGCAATGAAGGACATCTATGGGACACACCGCCCGATAAGCAAGACTTGGAGTTTGCAGAACCCCCGGAACGCAGCGGACATATTTTACTACGACATCAATGATTACCATAACAGTCGGCATGATAATATTGTTATGGTTAGTGGTAGGAATTACCCTACTATTGGCTGTTATTGTTGTATGAGAGAAAGAGACCCTTTCCTGGGAATCTTGCAAGAAGCCCCGTCAGACCCGGTGTTGACACGTGCAGTTCAGCACGTTTACTAAGACAACAGCAAAAAACACAAAAACACACGATTTTTTTGAGGTGTTAACAGCAAAACTGCTATACCTTCCAGGTTTTTTGGCTTTCGGAGTATAGAAGGTCACATAATTTTAAGCCGAAATTCGGTTGCAGATTTATAGACATTTTTCATGCATGATGTGTTACGTAAAATAGTCCCGGAAATACTCGACAAGTACGATTTTATCGGTATTTACAGTGTTTTCGGCGTGCACTACTTGTTCACAAGTGCGTGGAAGCAAGCAGAAGAGTAGTGTAGACAAGGAGGGTGTAGATCTTGGGGGGGGGTGACCATATATATATGTATATATATAGATATAATATATGTATTGTTTTGGATACATGTATGTTGGCTTTCCCTCTTCTTGGAGTCTTATAAGAGGATTATATTGACACTACCAACCCTTCACTGTCACCCTATAGGGCCTTGAGGGTCTCAAGCCCAAGTAAAGCTGACGGCGGGCAGTCCATAGCAGGATGGAGGCCCAATCTCCCAGAGAGTTTGCGGGTTAGGGTTTTGGGGTTTAGGGTTTGGGGCAGGGGTGCTATGGCTGCGAGCTGAGGGTGTAGCTTTGGGGTTAGGATAGTTGGGGCTTAGGGCTTTCAGGGCTTTCGGGTACCCTGAACCCTAAACCCTAACCTCGAAACCACCCTAAACCCTAACCCTAAACCCTAAACCCTAAACCCTAAACCCTAAACCCTGTTTGGCTTTCTCAGGCCGCGGTGATGGACTCGAAACACCTTGAGCGCCGGGATCTCTTGTGGGCTACCTTCCAGGAGAAGCTGCAGGGCTGAAGGTTTGGGGTTGAGAGGGTTTAGGGTTTAGGGTTTAGGGTTTGAGGAGGTTTAGGGTTTAGGGTTTACGGTTTAGGGCTTAGGGTTTAAATTAGGGGTCTGAGGCCGCAGGGTTTTGCACCGCGTCATCGGTGGAACCTAGCGTGATCATCGCATCTGTCAAGCCATGCCACGCAGTCTCTGTGTGTGTGTGCTTATTCTTGCCTAAACCCGAAACCCTGAACCCGAAACCCAAACACCAAACCCCAAACCCTGAAAGCGATAGGGCCGATAGGGTCAATGACACCTAGTGTCCGCGCAGCAGCACCTTGACATTGGATTTGGCTCGTAACCTTCCAACCTGAGTCTTAGAGTTTAGAGGGTTTAGGGTTTAGGGTTCAGGGTGTAGGGTTTAGGGTGTAGGGTTTAGGGTTTAGGGTCATACCCTGAGGCTCCCAGGACTCTCATGTTAGGCCACGACAGAACAAGGCTTTTGGGTTTTTTTGAGCCTAAAATAGGTTGGTTTAAGCCAGCCCGGAAGTCACTCCCACCCTCCCTGCGCAATTTTTCTGGCTGGACATAGTTTGGCGTTGTCTTCTGAAAGATTTGAAGCCCAGACTTTGCGTACTGCTGTGGAATGAGTAGGGCACGAGGCGCGCCCCCTGGCACACTTTCTCACGAACATGCGGTGAACCTTTTTCCGCAATTCCCCCCTAAGGACCAAAAAGCAAGCCGTAAGCCCGAAGCCGTAATTGCGAAACCCCGGTTCGATCATGGAGACCCCACAGAGAAACTACTTAGAGCACCTAAATATCTAAGCAACAACGGATGTCGGTTAATGACTAGTTTTTGTTTAGTACCGAAGAGCTCCCAAAGGAAACCCCAAGGCACCTTCTCTGCTAGTTAGGCGCAAAACCCTACATTCTACAGCACCCAGTCTAAGAATGACATGTGAGCGCTGGAACACAAAGCCCTAGACCTGAAACCCCACCTCATAAGCATGTAAGGCATTCCAGACAAACACTACCTCCAAAACCTCCTAGTCCAGACGAACAGGAGGAACTCTAAATCCTAAACCCTAAGCCCTAAACCCTAAACCCTAAACCCTAAACCCTAAACCCTAAACCCTAAACCCTAAACCCTAAACCCTAAACCCAACTTCCCAAAAACCCTTCTGAGTGTGAAGGACTTTGACCAGTCCAACACGGGAAGCATCTCCAAGGATGGTCCGGCTAGGGTTTGGGGTTTGGGGTTTGGGGTTTAGGGTTTAGGGTTTAGGGTTCAGCATCTCAAGTTCGAGCATTTACTAGGCCAGCAGTGTGTGTAGGCAACGGAACAAAACCCACCCGCCCAAAGAATCCCATAACATTACGAAAATAGAAAGTTGATTCATTTCTTATTCGTGCTGAACCATGGAGGGTTAGAGAGGTCAAAATTTCAGGAGACACAGAGCGGTCGAAATGGATCAAATTCTCCAATTCGTGCACAACAATGGGGGGTCAAAGGGGTCGGAGGGGTGAAAATGGATCAAATTCTCCAATTCGTGCCCAACAATGGGGGGGTCAAAGGGGACGGAGGGGTCGAAATGGATCAAATTCTCCAATTCGTGCCAAACAGGGGTCGAAATGGATCGAATTCTCCAATTCGTGCTGAACAATGGAGGGTCAAAGGGGTCAGAGGGGTCGAAATGGATCAGGGGCCGAAATGGATCAAATTCTCCAATTCGTGCTGAACCATGGGGGGGGGGGGGGGGGTTAAAAAAAGTGAAAAACAAAAGCACGGATCAAATTCCACAATTGGTGTTTAACATTTAGGGTTATATGGTAGGGAGGTTTAGGGTTTAGGGTTCAGGGTTCAGGGTTTAGGGTCTACTGCTCAAGGGTCGAAGCCCTGCAAAACCATAACAAATCCTAAAGCCCCTACACCAACCCCCCCCCCCCCCCCCTGTTTAGGTCTGTACACAGGGGTTGTAGGTTTAGTGTTTGAGGGTTGGCGTCTTGTGTCGGCTTCACTTCCAGGTGCAGGGCTTTGCTCCCGTGTTTTGGATGCGAATTTGGGGTTGAGGGTTTGTTTGGGGTTTAGGTTTTGGGTTCGTGGGTTTGGGTTTAGGGGTTTGTGGTCTTGGGTTTGGGGCTTAGTACGGGAGCTCAACAGGCTTGGGGTTTAGGCTATCGCTTTGCTCATAGACCTTCTTTGGGCTCAAGGATGAGGATCCAAATTTAGGGTTTAGGGTTTAGGGTTTAGGGTTTTGAATGTTGCGCCCTGTGGCTGTGGACTTTGAAGGCCCTGAACCCTGCAAACCACTAGACTCTTACAGCCCCCTGAATCCTAAGGCCTATGCCCCAAAAGCTTAAACGACCGCTGAACCTACAGGGTTCTTAGGTCATTTTTAGGGACGTACCCTAAACCCTAAACCCTATCAAACCCTTAAACCCTAATTAAACCCTAAACCCTGAACCCAAAACCCTAAACCCTAAACCTACGGGGTTCAAGGGGGGCATGAACCCAAGGCGCCCTAAACCTCTCCACTACTCCCTATTTGGCTCCTTAAGCTTCCCTAGTTCCCCAGGTACCTACCCCCCCTGAACCCCCCTAACCCTAAACCCTTAACCCTAGAACCTAGAGCCCTAAATCCTAAACCCTAAGCCCTAAACCCTAAACTCTAAACCCTAAACCCTAAACCCTAAACCCTAAACCCTACACCCTAAACCCTAAACCCTAAACCCCACGCCCTGGCAAGGCCGACCTCCGCAAGATTCTGCACGGTGGAGCAGTGAAGGGCATTTGGCAAGCAGACAAGCGCAAGGCTCCATGTCGTGATTTGGGGGCGTAGGGCTTAGGACTTAGGGCTTAGGGCTTAGGGCTTAGGGCTAAGGGCTTAGGGCTTAGGGCTTAGGGCTTAGGGCGCAGAGCTTCGGGCTTAGGTCTTAGGGCTTAGGGCTTAGGGCTTAGGGCTTTTGACTATTCGAGCTATTAGGGCTAATTGTGCCATTGGGCTATTAGGGCTGCGCAGGGTGCTCAAGGTCTGAGGGAGGATTGATTTCGCACATTGGATGTGTGGTATTCTGTAAGAGGTGCTGCTCGCTCACGACATAAGTCATATTCTACCCTCGTCCCCTGATGTATGCAACCCGGAAGCCGAGGACCCCTACACCCTGAACCTCTTGGGTTTAGGGTTTAGGGTTCAGGGTTTAGGGTTAGGATTAGGGCTTAGGGTTTAAGGTTTAGGGTTTCGGGTTTAGGGTTTAGGGTTTTGGGGCCCTCAACCCTCCAGGACCATGTCGATGACCTCCTGGCGAAGGTGGAAGCGACGGGCTCGGGTGAGCTGTCATTCGACAGCTTCATGGAGCTTTTGCAGCTGAGCTAGGGTTTAGGGTTTTGGATTTAGGGTTAGGGTTTAGGGTTTAGGGTTTAGGGTTTGGGGTTTGGGGTTTGGGGTTTGGGGTTTAGGGTTTAGGGTGTAGCGCGAAACTCAAGGTTTTGGGTTTTGTGTTGGGGGTTTGTGTCGACCCAGGATGCCGAGGAGCACCTTTTTTTCTATAGGAGAAGTAAGGCGGTAAACCTGAATTCGGATCCCTTTCTTTTTCGGGTGCTCACAGCTCTACAAAGTAGTACCTCTTGCCAGCTTCCCCGCCTCCAAAGTAAGCCCTAGCTCCTGCTGCCCTTTAGTGGCCGCCAGCACACCGTCCGCATGGATGCCCCAAGCTAAGGCATGAAGTAATCTTGAAGTCGCTGGGGCACAAAAGTGTAAGGACAACTATTTAGTTGCCAACTTATGAGTAGGGTTATACGTAGCTACATTGGCGGCGTTACTACATCTGACGTTAAAACCCGCTTGTTACTACACACTTGAACCTTCAACATAGGATCTAGCTTTGCCGGCTATAGCTCAACTGCATGTCGTGCAGAGCTCTCAGTTCCGACAACGAGAACGCTGCACACTATGCTGGTTCTCGGCAGAGCCAGATCCGGCGCGCCGCACACGTTCGAAGCGAGCCGGAATTACCATGCCGAAGGCAGGTCTTCGGTTCCGAGTCTTCTGGGGAGGTGGCAGAGAACTGTTGTGAGCCCCCTGAACTCCGTGTGTCAACCCTAAACCCTAAAAACCTAAACCCTAAACCCTAAACCCTAAACCCTAAACCCTAAACCCTAAACCTGAACCAGGTACTTTAAGTGCCGTGGTCGCACATCGCGGCTGACATGTTACAGGGGTAGAATCGTGTGCTCTTCGACTTCTTGCGGCAGACTGCTGTGCATCTGCGAATGAGAAACTATCCCTTTAAACGCCCTAAATATCCTAAACCCTAAATTTCTTCCTCTGCCCAAGACCTTGAGGGGTTCCTCGCACCACCAGTGTCCAATACAGTATACTTCTTGCTGTTTCGGGGGCCACATTTTTTGATGAACCCCGTTGAAGCCTAAATGTTTTCAGCCCCCCCCCCCCCCAAAAAAAAAAACTAAACACGTCGCCTCGACAACTTAGGAATCCTTGTTTCGGAGGGGATACCAAGACGCTGTGCTATGAAGCCTCCGCCGCCTCCCCCTGGCACTACTGCACTCAGGGTCCCTTTGTAGTACTATCGTAGCCATAGCACGAACATACTCACGTAAATCACAGAAATGGTGAGAGTAGCCGTACTGGCAGCAGCAACCGCAATAGCAATTGCAACCGTTCTACGTGTACTTCACTTAGAGGGAAGAACCCTGCTGTTATGCCCTCCAGCCCCTTGAAGAGGCCCTTTATAGGGTTGACTAGGGGGGTTATAGGGCCTGATAGCCCATCCTGGTAATCCCTGACCATAGAGCCCAACGGTCCTGTCAAGGGTCATTGCTTAGTAGCTGAAGGAGTACACTTTACACTTTTGGGATACGATGATCCCCTATATAGAACTACTGAAAGTCTACACTTTTTTGGGGCTTGTGAACTCAGCCCCTAAGCCCTAAACCCTAAACAGCTACTAAGATTGAGTGCTGGTGGGGCCTTCCCAGTGAGTCCGCGAAGTTTTGCTCCGAACGCGCGGCTTAGCCGCTGAAGGAATCGGATGCAAAAGAAAAGGGTTTAGGGCTTCGGGCTATTTGGCCTTAGGTTTAGGGTTTATTCTGGTTTAAGGGTTTAGGGTTTATGCGGATCTAGGCCTTTTGTGCAAGTCATGATTAGAAGGACGGGATTTGACGAGTTCGTATGTTTTTGGCTTTCTTGGAGAGAAGCCCTAGGCTTCTGCACACTGCACCCTTTTTGCGGTTTAGGGTTTAGGGTTAGGTTTTTCGAGTTAAAACCCCAAGCCTTCGAACTCTAGACCCTCGGATCTTACAGGACCCAAAAGCTACTTGCAAAGGAATCCCAAAATCCTGGAACCCAAGACCTGCAAAACCCTAAACTTGGGGATATTCCCCCTTATACGAATAGTCCTGAATGGGGATTGCAACAGGGGGTACTATAATTTTAACGCTACGCGACCCGCCTCTGCCCGGCCCAGCGCATCCGCGTGAGCATGGTGATTCCGCAGCGCCCAAGTCGCTGGACCCCAAGCAATAAGGGTTGGGTTGAGGGTTGAGGGTTGAGGGTTCCGGGTTTATGGTTTATGGTTTGGGGTTTGGGGTTGAGGGTTAGTTTAGGGCTCAAGGTTCACGCTTTGGGGTTGAGGGTTTTTTTGGGTTCGGGTTCGGCTTGGAGTGATCGTAGGGTTGAGCCAGGCCCCTTAAGGTTTAAGGCGACTCTTCGGCAGGGTGGGGTGGGGGGGGAGGGGGGGGGGGGGGTAGGGGGGAGGGGGGGGGGGGGGGGGGGTAGGGGGCGGGGGGGGGGTGGGCGTGAGGGGGGGTGGAGGGGGGGAGGGGGCGGGGGAGGGGGCGGGGTGGGGCTTCAACTGCCTCGGGTCCTGGGAACCGTCCGCTTGCGGACGCCGGTTTCCCAGGGGGGGTACCCATTTGAGGCCAAAAAAAGGGGTTGGATTGGGTGGACCTCGGGCCCCAGGCCTCGGCGGATCCCTATGAAGGACTGCTAGCATAAGGGGGAACGTTCCAACCCGTATGGAACCTAAATGGGGCAGGGCCAATTGGGTTGAAGAGGTTCTTCTAAGAGCCTGCAGAATCCCGGACCCCCGTTTAAGTTATACGGTTCAGGTGGAGTTTAGGGCTTTAAGGCCCAAACAACCCCGAGCAGGTGACCTCGTTGTGGGGGGCGTCGATTGGCTGGCTCACTCTGCGGCCGTCGGGGGCCTCATGAACCGGCGGTTCAGGGATCTTCGAAAGCAAGAACGCTAATCTACTGTGTTTTGCTTAAGAACCCCCCCCGACAAAATCACATTCTTCCTTACAAGGGCAACATACGGGTTACTATCCCATAGATCCTACAAACTCTAAACCCTAAACCCAAAGCCCTGAACCCCAAACTGCTCCTAGAGTCCTAAACCAAGCCTCAGCTGAGTTTCAGAAAGTTGTTGTTCGGACACGGTCTTGGACTTCGAACAGATGCGAACGGCCCTTGGGCCTAGAATCCCCCAAGCGGGCATTTCAAGCTTGAGTTCCAATGAAACCCTAAACCCTAAACCCTAAACTATTTGCTCGGATGCGGTTCGGGACCCGAAACTTCTGCCTTTCAGTTGGCATTGTGTTGGTAGTCTTCGGGTGGTCTACCAATGAAGCCCAGAACGGTAAACCCTCACCCCCGCAGACAAAACAGTTGGAAGCTCTTCTAAAGAAGCGGCTTATTTTCGGGTTCTTTTAACAAGGGATTCTCTTACAAGCCTTTCTTGTTGTGCCGTTCGCACGGGAGTCTAGTCATGAAAGTATAAAGCTATTTGGCTGCATATTTTTGTATGGGTTCGTTTGTTCAGAATCCCAGAACCGGGGACCATGTATAACCCTTTAAACCGTAAACCGTACACCCTAAGCCTTAACCCCTAAACCTTATTGACCTTGTTCTACTACAGCAACCCCCAAGGTGTTCAGGCCCACTTATTCTGTAGCTCTTGGGCTTTAGGGGGGGGGGCCTCCTTTTTTTGGTGTTCTCTGTCTGTGTGTGTGCGTGTGTGTTTGTTGTCAGGGTTTTGGGTGTCAAGGGAGGGTTTACTGCTTAGGTCAAGGGAGTCTAGGGTCCAGGGCTTTATTTGACCCGTTCATAACCTCCAGTTTCAAGCACAAGCAAGGGACCCACTTAGGTCGCTGCCTGTGCGCGTGGCGCTGCCTGGCACAGCGCCATAGCCAGAGGCTCAGATAAACCCTATAAGCCCTAAAAAGCCCATGAGAACCTATTAACCCTTCAAACCCTATAAGCCCCAGAAGCCTTACACTCCTTGACTCCGTCTGGTAGGCTTAAGCCTCTGGAATTCGGGTCTTCTCGCGGCTTGCCTTTGAATCAAGCAAATAGATGTGCCCATCTAAGGGTTTACGATAATAAGGGCCCCCTCATATACCCCCACAAAAGAGGGATCTCCTTCTCATAAGGACCCCAAGGAGGTACCCCTCGTTTCGGAAACCCCGTATAGGAGCTCAGACCCAGAAAAAAAGACCACACAGAAAGCTACTTCGGGGTCTCAAGTTTCACAGGCTACTTCGGGGCTGAATACCCTAGCCCCAACAAGGTTAACCGTTTATATACAGCAGGATTCTATATAATCACAAAGGTGAAAGGTTACCTTGCCAGTCCCTGAGACTAAGAGGGCCCTAAGCCACATGGTAAACCCTATTCAGCCCTGTTCTCTACACAGTCCCCTGTCTGCACCCGATGAGGACATGATATGACCTGATGCCCCCCCCCAAAGGCATCACGCTACACACAAAGCCCCAAATCCTAAACCCCAAACCCTAAACCCGAAACCCTAAACCCTAAACCCCAAACCCAAAGGAGTTTGGAGTTCAGGACTAGGTGTCTTGGACTAGGCGCTGGTGACGGACTCGCATGGGTGGCTGCCATCGCCATCGCCGGGGCCCTCGTGCTTTGGGACTTGCGAATCGGCTTAGGGTTTAGGGTTTCGGGTTTCGGGTTTCGGGTTCAGGGTTTAGGGTTTAAGGCTCCTTGAGGCTGGGTGGTTTAGTGTTTAAGGTTTAGTGTTTGGGTCTGTGCAGGTTTATCGCTTTGTCTGGTTTCCGTGAATTTCTTTGGCTTTGGCTTCGACTTTGTACGTTTAAAAAGTGAATGTCAAGCACTTCCCGAAAGAATATTCTTGATGGCAGCAGCGAGCTTTGAATCTCGGACCTGTCTGTGACCGAGGAAGGTTCATGTCGAGGTTGCCTTTTTTTTCTTTTAGCCGAGGTGAGCGAAGTTCTTGCCCCCTAACCCATAAACCCCAAACCCTAGATTTTGCTCGGAATGAGTTTGCTGTTTATGTTTTTTGCTGTCTAGGGCAGGGACTCTGACTCCAGAGTCCCAGCGCTTCTTAATCCCAGCCCCCCCCAAGCCCTGCAAACCCTAAGCCCTAGAATCCGGGTTTAGGGTTTAGGGTTCACAGGGGTTTAGGGTTTAGGGTTCAGGGGATTCGGGTTTAATTATAGGGTTTAGGTACCCTTGGGTGCGCTAAGATTCTAGAGGCTTGCAGCCTACGCAGCTGCGGCCGCAGCGTGCGACCGTGCCGGGCTATGGGCGGGCTTCTGAGGTCTGAACATGCTCCATGTTTAGGGTTTAGGGTTTAGGGTTCAGGGTTTAGGGTTTAGGATTTAAGGTTTAGGGTTTAGGGTTTAGGGTTGGGGTTTTATGTTCTTTCCTGCCATACCCGACGACGAGAACTAGCATTGGGGCGGGGCTCTACCATCATTTGCAGGCCTCTACTATGACAGAAATGCTCGCCGGTAACGGGGCTTGTAACGGGGCTTGTAACGGAAACTGTAACGGAAAGGAGCGGAGCTGTAACGGACTTGTCGCGGAGCTGTAACGGAGTCGTATCGGAAGGCTGCAAGGGAGCGCTACCGGCTGCAGCGATGCTGTAACGGAAGCTGTAACGGAGCCGTAGCAGAAGCAGCAACTTGATAACGGACCTGTAACGGAACCGTAACGGAGCTGTACAACTGAGCTGCAACGGGAGCTGTGGCGGAGCTGTTACGGAGATGTAACGGAGCTGTAACGGAGCTGTATAACTGAGCTGTAACGGAAGCTGTAACGGAGCTGCAGCGGAGATGCATCGGAGCTGTAATGGAGCTGTAACGGAGCTGTCACGGAAACTGTAACGGAAGCTGCAACGGAGCTGTAACGGAGGTGCAACGGAGCTGTAACGGAGCTGTAACGGAAGCTGTAACGGAGCTGTAACGGAGGTGCAACGGAGCTGTAGCGGAGCTGTAGCGGAGGTGCATCGGAGCTGTAACGGAGCTGCAACGGAACTGTAACGGAAGCTATAACGGAACTGTAACGGAAGCTGTAACGGAGGTGCAACAGAGTTGTAACGGAGCTCTAGTGGAAGCTGTAACGGAGGTGCAACGGAGCTGTAACGGAACTGTAGCAGTTGCTGTAACGGAGCTGTAACGGAGGGCCCACGGTGGGTAGCGCAAATCCCATAGTAAATGATGGTAGAGCCCACCCCCAAAACTAGCAGGCTCTAGCTTATGACTTACATTACAAGTTGCAGCTGATAGCCTAGAATCCCTTCAATGACATAGCACCCCAAATATGTAGCTGGGGGCATATCGTTTGGGGTCTTCGGGACCTTGAGCGCTGAACCCGAGATCCCTGACGCCTAAAGGGTGCCTGATGTACGGTTTAGCTTAGGGTTTAGGGTTTAGGGTTTTTAGGGTTTAGGGTTTAGGGTTAGAGTTTATAGGGTTTAGGGTTTAGGGTTAGAGTTTATCGGGTTTAGGGGTCAGGCTTTCCGGGTTCTCCTTACTGGATTTACTGGGGATCCTAGGCCTTGCGAATGCGAAGCTTCGGCCGCAGCCATTTATCCCGCAGACATGAAACTGGTGTGCTTGTTGGTCATGTCGGCGTGCAATGTTGCATGAGATTCTTGCTTCAGGGCGCACAGGCTTTTTGAGCTTCAGTCCCTGTAGATCCTAAACCCCAAGCCCCAAACCTTTAACCCTGAACCCTATAAACCCGACACGATACATGGCGCGAATTTGCTGTAGCCACGTTTGTGGTGTTAGTGTAGATCTTGTATGGGTTCAGGGTGTAGTGTAGTAGGGTCTTAGGTCTTGGTTCCTGCCTCAGCCCTAATCCCTAAAGCCATACTTTAAGAGTGTGTGGCCATGTTGACCGCAGCGCAAGCACCGAGCACAAGATCTCCCGGTGAGCTGCCACATGTCCGCCGAGAGACGCCCAGGTGCATAGGGCCGGTTTAGGGTACAGGGTTTAGGGAATATGGTTTAGGGTTTTGGGTTCAGGGTTTTTGGTTCATTGTGTAAGGATAGTCGGGTAGTTGCATGGGCCGAAAATATGGTCTCTTACCTCTAAAGGGTACTGATGTATGGGCCGCCGGGGTGTTAAGGGTATATAAGGGGTACATAACGGCTCCCCTTTTGAGGGCCCATACCAAGGGACCATGCAATGGAGGGTTGGCATTGGGCCAAGGTCCCGTTCCAAGCATAAGTCCTTAACCTCCTGACTCCTGAGGTCTGCACATCTGACAGGCTCCTGAACCCTTCATTGGGTATTTCGCAAAATGGGCGGGGGGGGGTACCCCTTTTATACCCCAAAGTAGAATAGAATCCCCTTAAAGGGACCCCCAAAAAGGGCACCCCCTGTATTGGAAACCCCCAATTTCATGGGTTCCGCTACTTCCCCCCCCTAGGTTCCGCCCATAATTAAGGCTATTTTGGGACAGTTAAGCCTAGTTGAGTCTTTTTTTGGGGGGGGGAACCTAAGGAGGGTAGTACACGGGGGGGGGGGGGGGGGGTAGTAGGGAAACCCATGACAATTACCCTCACACCTACCCGAACTGGCCCGCCAGGCTCCACAAAGACCCGGACAAGCGCCCGGGTCGCGAGGGTCGCGAGGCCTGGGCTGTTGCCCCAACGAACCTTAGGGTTTAGCGTTTAGGGTTCAGGGTTTAGGGATAAACTTTAAAAACCTAAAATGAAATCCAGAGCCGACAAAGCCCTAGCCTCTCCCTGTATGTCTACAAGCCCCTGCAAACCCTCTGCTAAGACCTACAAGCCTTCTTTGGGGTCGTAAATGCGTCGGGTATCTTGGAGAATTAATACGAAATTTGATGATTATGTTCGTTCATTCAGATTTCCCTGTATAGCTTTAGTAAACAATTTCTAAGTATGATTGTTGGGCATAGATCACGGTTGCATCGGACTCTAAAGATCGATCCATTAAATGAGCAGAGAAATTTTCCCATGTAATACATCATAGGAAGAAAGGAATATGAAACATATTAATGTTGGACCTGCTTTAATAATGTAACCCCCCCCCAACCAACAGTCGCGACCCTGAATAAAAATAGACCCCAAACAGTCAGGGGGGGGGGTGAGCAAGCAGGACGTGCAGAGAAATGAGCTGTCTTCAGGGTTTTGGAACCAGATCTCAAACTAAGAACTTGACCTCAAAAACCATTAAAAAAAAGGCCCGGCCCGAAATCTTTTCATTATAGCGGACCCCCAAAACAGAGGGTCCAGATCCTGAATAGCCGGAAAAGTTTTCATAATAGCGGCCCCCGGGAATATTGCGGGTGCAACATTAGAATATTCGTATCGTACGAAAAATGGAACAAACAAGACGGAATATCGACAGTCGTTCTGGCATCATGGCATCCTAACTAGCAGCTGACGCCGTAAGTGCGTTTTTGATGTGTTCAATCTCATCAATTTGGAAAAAAGTTCTTGGTGCAGGACAGCGTTGCAAAAAACCGGATTTTGATCGGCGCGTTTGGCATCAAAAAGAGCATCGCGACGTCATGTCATGTGGTGGTGGTGGTGGTGGTGGTGGTGGTGGTGGTTCCGAAAACATCCCCGACATGACGATGGGGTCACCAAGGTTACTCGCGTGCGAGCTCGTGCAACTTCTTAACCAGAAATTCAAGGTGTTGCATTTGCCGTGAAAGCAGCGAGAATGTGCATGAAGACTGTTTCGAGAATGTTGCCAAGGTGACATGATGGTGGCGTCCTGTTTGCGTGTCCTCCGTGTTCGATGCATGACTTCAAAGTGCGGCTAACCAGCCGAAGATGGGCAAACTATGGCAGATGGCAAGTGGAGAAGCCAACATGTAGCATGCTGCATCATGGCATTGTTTACCGGTTGACAACATGAAACCAAATAGTAGTATTCACAAGACTTGCTGCTGTGTTGCAGTTTGACTGAGAGTTAAAGCAAGTAGGTTGTTTCGTTTACTACTGCCTTGATACAATACATGCTAAACGGCTTAGAGCCCTAAAAAAGCCCAAACCAAACACTCTAAAACCCTAAAACCCTGAAACCCCAATAAAAGCCCTGAAGCCCCAAAACTCTCAAACCCTAAACCCCAGGACTCTAAAATCCTAAAGCCCAAAACTCTAAAGCCCTAAAGCCTTAAACCCTGCATCCTAAACCGCACGGGCTGCTCGAGTCGCCAGCGGACGCCGTGGCGCTTCCGAGTTTCATGCGCCCAGCCGGTGCGGCAAAGCCCCAGGCCCTCAGGGTTTGGGGTTTAGGGTTCAGGGTATAGGGTTCAGGGTTCGGGGATTAGGGTTTAGGGTTCATGTGTTCCCCCGAGAAGCCTCAGAGCCAGAAGGGTGGCATGCTTGTAGGTTTCAGGTTGTTTTAGGGTTTAGGGTTTAGGGTTTCGGGTTTAGGGTTTAGGGTTTAGGGTTTCGGGTTTAGGGTTTAGGGTTTAGGGTTCAGGGTACGGGCCTTAGAGCTAAAGTTACTTCTAACCCCCCCCAATTCAGGTACATATAACCCTACTTACTAAGTTTCGTAAACCCTAAACCCTAAACCCTAAACCCTAAACCCTAAACCCTAAACCCTAAACCCTAAACCCTAAACCCTAAACCCTAAACCCTAAACCCTAAACCCTAAACCCTAAACCCTAAACCCTGAACCTGGCCTTTCGGGGCGCAGGGTACGGGCCTTTGAAGACTTACTGTCTGTTACCCCGCAGTTCTCGATGGGGGCCTCCCGTATGCAGACGAGCCAGGAGGCCCTTGCGGCCTCAAAACCACACGATCGCACTACAAGTTTCTGGTGGGGCTTAGGGTTTAGGGTTTAGGGTTTAGGGTTTAGGGTTTAGGGTTTAGGGTTTAGGGTTTAGGGTTAGGGCTTGGTGTTTAAGGCCAAGGGTCGCAAACCCCAGCACATTGCACACCGTGGGCGTGGGGGGCACGGCGGCCGTGGTTGGTGCTGGTAAGACAAGGAGACCCAGGGCTGGCCAGCGTATCTCGCAGTCTCCAGACCCCAAACCCTAAACCCTAAACCCTAAGCCCTAAACCCTAAACCCTAAGCCCTAAACCCTAAACCCTAAGCCCTAAACCCTAAGCCCTAAGCCCTAAGCCCTAAACCCTAAGCCCTTAACCCCAAACCCTAAACCGGATAGCGACAACTTCGGAGCTCACCCGAGCGCCGCCACCAGCCAAAGGGTTTCGGGCTTTAGGGCTGAAGGGTTTAGGGTGTACAGTGCTTATTTAGGGTTTAGGGTTTAGGGTTTCGGGTTTAGGGTTTAGGGTTTAGGGCTACTAGGACCGCGAGTAGGCCCCTTTTTTTCCTTTTTTTGGGGTTGGGGTTCCCTTATAATCCCCTTGAAACCAAAAAGGCTACCCTTGTTCTTCCTAGGTCACTCCCGGGTCCAGTTATAAGGCTTATAGGCTTATTTAGGGCTTAGAGAGTTCAAGCTCTGGTTTGTAGCTTAGGCCTTACTTCTAGCAGGTTTACCCGAACCCTTTTCCCAGGCAACATGCAGTGACTCCTGTAAGCGCTGCACTCTGACTACCCTCCCGCCATGTATTTTGTATTGGGTGCGTTTGGGCTGCAACTGGGGCTTTGGGCTTATGCAACCTCTTTGATAATGAAGTCGCTTCTCAGCATGTCAGCTCACTTCTGTCGAGGCCGCATGTCCCTTCAGTTCGTCCCGAACCAAGCCCTTGCCAGCCCAAACCCTCACCCCTTGCCCCCGAATCGCCTGGATTTGGAAGCACATATGTCAGAAATCCCTGCAGCTGGCACAAACTGCAGCCAGGCTGTGCTAGGGTATTAAACGAAAACCATATAAGAAGAGCCCTTCGATATAGCCCTAAACCTTACAATCCCCATGCTTAACTGTAGCCTAAACCCTATATTCTTGAAATCAGCCCCAGAAGCCCCAAAGCAGTCGCAGGTCTGGACCATGCCAGCAGCCGGGATCTTGGCTTTTTCAGGGGTTCTCTATTCCTAGAATGCCCAGTAGTACCCTTATTCCCTTTTTGGGGGGTTTAGGTTCCCTTATCAACCCCTTTAAGCAAAAAAGGGCACCCTTTTTAAGCCTTGGTTACTGGGCAGCCTAGATTCCGAGGTAGGATTAGGGGGCCCCTCAAGATGGCACCCTTCTCAACCCTCTTCTGGCTTTCTTACTTATCGAGAGGGTCTATGTCCTCAAGGGTTCCCCTAATCCTACCTAGGAGTCCAAAGGGCTTACGAGGGTTTGAGGTTTTTTTCTTTTTACGAAGTAACGAGCCCCTGCCACCAGAGTTGGCTCAACTGCAAAACTCAACAACCCCTGCAAACCCGAAAACGCCCAAAACCCTCAAAAGCCTAAAAGCCCTAAATGACCAAGCAACAGATACCAAAAACCCTGAGACAACTCCAAACGACTCTGAAAACTTTAACAACCCCCAAAAACCCTAGCAACCTTAAGCAACTCTAAAACACTACAGCCGAAGCAGGGGAGCACTCTCCTAGGATGCCCAGTCGTGGCCTTATTCACTTTTTTGGGGGGTTAGGTTCCCTTATAACCCCCCTTTAAGCAAAAAAGGGTACCCTTTTTAATATTGGGTTACTGAGCATCCTAGTCTCTTGGACTGCAGCGCCCAGGCCCGTCATCCCCCTGATGATGAGTGGGCCGCCCTCAAGAACGAGGCTGGGGTTTAGGGTTTAGGGTTTAGGGTTTAGGGTTTAGGGTTTAGGGTTTAGGGTTTAGGGTTTAGGGTTTAGGGTTTAGGGTTTAGGGTTTAGGTTCGCAAGAGGTTTCAGGTTTAGGGCTTGTTGGATGTTTTCGGTGAAAGGCTCCACCCACCTTCCTTAACTAGAGCACAGCAGTGGAAATCTTGCAGGGCGAGTTTTGCAGTACACCCCTGCCATTGTGCGCAACTTCTAAACCCTAAACCCGAAATCCACTCAATTGTTAGCCCCCAGGCCCAGAAACTCCAAGCGCCAAGCCAACCACACTCACATCCTTCCCAAAGCCAACCGCTAGCCCTCAGCCCTAGTCGTCTTCCCCGGATGCCTACTTGCAAGCCCTTTTTGACTTCGTAGGGTTTAGGGTTTAAAGTTCAAACCCTTTAGGGTTTAGTTTAGGCTTTAGGGTTTAGGGTTTAGGGTTTAGGGTTTAGGGTTAGCAAGCTGGGTTGTGGGGATTATAATTGAGTTTCTGGCGGATACTAAGTAGACTTACGAAGTCAAAAAGCTTCCAAGTACCTGCTACTCTTTTTTTTCTTTGTTTGGGGTTTATGAATAGGTCTGGATCCCTTGAAAACCTCTTCACAACACATGGGTCTCCTAGGTTGATTCCTGAGCTCGAAACCTTAAACCCTAAACCCTAAACCCCAAACCCTAAACCCTGGCCCCTAAACCCTAAACCCTAAACCCTAAACCCTATAAACCCTAAACCCCCACAGGCCCTAGTGACGCGCTCGAACACTGTAAGCGTCGGTGCGGAAGCGATCGTCGACATCAGCCACTGGGTGGTGGAGTCCCAGGATTGTCGGGGAACCTTTAAGGGCGTCATGCGGTTCAGGGTTTTTGTTGCTTATGGGGTTTAGGGTTTTCTAAACCCTAAACCCTAAACCCTACACCCGAAACCCTAATCCCTAAACCCATGGTGCCTCGGGCTCCGGGGTTCTGAACTGCATTGCTTTTTGAAGGCCGGACAGGGTTTTTCTGAAGATGCATCCCCCCTCGGGAATTGTTTTTTTGTTTATGTAAAACCCAAGTTCAAGAGGATACCAACAATGTTGTTTTCTATCGGGGTTCTAAGGGGAGTATAGGAAGATGTAGGCCAGTTCTCACAGTTTGGGTTCCTTATTTGTAGCTTGCAAACAAGGGACCATACCATGGAGAACTCCTCTGCATTTGCGCAGGTGTTGAGATGCCGCAGCAAAGTGCCCCAAACCGTAAACTCCAAACCACAAGCCCCAAAAAATGCTACTGAAGCCCTGTAGACCCTAAACCCCACACCCCCAAACCCGAGCAATCACTAAGAGTATACCCTTATTGTCCCTGTATAAGTATGCTATAATAACCCCCCCTAACACCCTATTCTAATTATTAAAGGCCGCTAAATCCGAAACCCTAAACCCTAAACCCCAAACCCTTAACCCTTAACCCTTCACCCTTCACCCTTCACCCTTCACCCTTAACCCTTAACCCTTAACCCTTAACCCTTAACCCTTAAGCCTTAACCCTTAACCCTTAACCCTTAACCCTAACCCTAAACCTAAACCCCAAGCCCCAAACAAACCCCAAACCCTAAACCCTAAACCCTAAACCCCAAACCCCAAACCCCAAACCCTAAACCGCAAACGCTAAACCCTAAACCCTAAACCCTAAACCCTAAACCCTAAACCCTAAACCCTAAACCCTAAACCCTAAACCCTAAACCCTAAACCCTAAACCTAAACCCCTAACCCTAAACCCTTAACCCTTAACCCTTAACCCTAACCCTAAACCCCAAACCCCAAACAAACCCCAAACCCTAAACCCTAAACCCCAAACAAACCCCAAACCCTAAACCCTAAACCCTAAACCCCAAACCCTAAACCCTAAACCCCAAACCCTAAACCCTAAACCCTAAACCCCAAACCCCAAACCCCAAACCCTAAACCCTAAACCCTAAACTCCTCAGCCCGCAGAGCCGGAGCCGAGGTCCGCAGAGCGAGTCTGCCGAGGTGGACCGACTCCGATTGCACTGCGAGGACACGACCAGGGGGGGAAGATGAGGGTTTAGGGTTTAGGGTTTAGGGTTTAGGGTTTAGGGTTTAGGGTTTAGGGTTTAGGGTTTAGGGTTTGGGGATACTAGGAATGTCAACCCTATTTCATGTGTAGGTCCGGGCATTTTGTGATCCTGCGGCGCCTGTTCAAGTTACGCATCTCAGGCGACGAATCGCCTGTATACCTGGACCCTGAACACCACACTCGGCAGCATCACGCTGAGCAGGGCACCGCAAAGAGCGAAGTCTCTAACTCAAAGCACTTGTACCCCAACCCTAGTTGTTCTACACCCCTCTGTAGGATCATCGCACAGGGTTCTCTGTTCAGCCCAAATCTGGAACCCGAAGCCCGAAGCCCGAGTCCTACCCGGGTAGCAAGTTGCAGGAGCTGTTGCGGCTGAATGCTGAGCTGCGTCAGCGGCAACTCGAGGCCAAAATGGGCCGAGTCATGACATCGAATTCAGGGTTCAGTTTTTAGTACTTGGGGGGTGAGGGCCATTTAGGGCCCAAGCTTTGGGTGTAGAGTCAAAAGCGTCTAGGGGGATCAGAGTGCGCGAAGTCGGGTCCGCATGTTCGGGTTTTTTGTGGAGCCATGTTCTCCCTTGGGACATGGGCTATTTTCCTTAACGAGTGCAAGAGGATCACCTACTATTCGCTTAAGAACCCCCCTCCCCCCACCACAAACAAAAAACAAACGAACAAACGATTCTTCTCAAAACAAAGGCAATTTTAGAGGGCCAACCTATTTGTTTAAGCTCGTCAAACCAAACGGGTTGCGGCTTCTATCTTGGACTGGGAGGTTGCCACAGCTACCAGATGTAAGTTGCAAGTGCGGGCTCGTGTCTCCAGGAACCCTGTATAAGCCTTTATGAAATTACAGCACGAAAAGCTGTTCGAAGCCAGCCCTATGACCATTCATACCTCGTAAGCCAGCCCTATGACCCTTCATACCTCGCAAGCTCGAATACGTGATAGCCTATGCCATAACCCCTCTAGATGAGGCCCACACCCGAAACCGTGAACCCTGAACTCCCTAAACCCTATAAACCCCAAACCCCAAAGCCTCAGCCGTATGAGCTACCGCGGAGGTGACAACGGGCACGCTGCTCCAACGCAAGGGAGGGTTCGCCCTTCAGGGTCAAAAGGCTGAAAGGTTGAATCTGAAGGTTTAGAGTTTAGAGGGACTTTAGAACCCAGAGTAGGCCCTTATCCTTTTTTTTTGGGGGGGGTGGGGGGGGGGCAGGGGGGGGGAATGGCGGGGGGGGGGGGGGATGGGGGGGGATGGGGGGGATGGGGGGGATGCGGGGGGATGGGGGGTGGGGGGGGGGGGGGGGGGATGGGGGGGTGGGGGGGTGGGGGGCTGGGGGGGGTGCCTCACAGCCGATTCTTCCTCCTTACGGGAGGTTATGTGAAAGAAGAACCTTCGGAAGAGTGTTTTTTCTGGGACTCCATATGGTACCTAAGTCCTTCAGTCCCGATCAACAAAAAGAAGCGGGCGACGAAGTCCCCTCCCCCCCCCCCCCCCCCCCCCCAGCCGGATGACCCCGAAGTTTTGGGAGTCGAGGAGCAGGCCAGAAAGCCAGACCCCAAGCGCAAAACTGCAAATGCGTAGATCTCTGTTGTGATTGTGCTGTTGAGGAAATCTGAATCGAAGGCTTTCTATTTCTATGCTAATCGGTAGCCTCCCAGAAGGACTCCATCATTTGGAGAGGACCTCTTCGCTCGAAATTGCAATATCATGATATGAAACAATGTTTATATTTCTTATATTTCTGTTATTGGTGAGTGTATACAAGTTTTTTTTTTTTTTTTTTTTTTTTTTAAATCCTTCTCGGGGTACAAGAAATACATACCCTACTTCATATGATAAGATAGCAAAGTCATAACATTTTCTCGAATGTCCTGGCCGCACCTTCTACGGCAGAGGCTGGTTCGGAGTCCCTCTTCTGACCAAACGGGTGTGGGTTTAAGTGTTGGAAGCAACCCAAAACCCGAAACCCTAAACACCAAACCCTAAGGCCTAGACTCTAAACCCTACAGGAGCTGCCCTGGGTCTAAGTAGGGTTATGAGGAACCTGACTGGGGTCAGAAGAATTATCTCCCTTGGATTATAACTCTCTTGGCTATATTTAGGGCTCAGGGTTTAGGGCTTAGGGTTTCGGAGGTTTTGGGGTTCAGGGCTTGTACGCCCTTTACTTTGTGTCAGTGGTGCTAGCTCACACAAAGCTCTTGAGAGAAACGGTGGTCCAGCAGTATATCTAGATAACCCGCCTAAGGCGCAGGTACACCCACTTCCCAGTATCCTACAACCCTAAACCCGTAACCCTAACTCTGGACTCTAAACCCTAAACCTCCTTAGCCAAGGTTCGCCGGCAAGTTTGACAATCTTCTGCGTGAGTTTGGCCAGATGCCGCTCGCCTCCACTTGCGCGAAGTGCGCAAGAAATGCCCGCTTTGGGGTTCGGGGTATTATGCTTCAACAAGCCAATGCGACTATAGCCCCAAAGCCTAAACCTTTTACAAAGCAGTACGCCTTTGTGCCTTAATCCCTAAACCCCAACCCTGAATTCCTGGAAACCTCTCCCTAGGCGTGGCTTCCACCAGACGATGCGCGGCTTAGCGGACGTCACGGCCCAGGTCCGGAAGGACCCGAGCCACAAACGGCACTGGGCTCTCGAAAAGTGTTTTTTTGAGGTTTGAAGAGTGCGGAGTTGCTGTGCCAGTGCATATATAGGCCCTCAACGATTAGATCCGACAACATCTTTCGAGTGGTTGTCGTCTAATATGTCCATACGTCTGATACTTATAAGGGTCCTTATCTGAATGGTTGGGGGAAACATGTAAGAATGTTCCTTACGGGCTGGGGTTTCGACGTGTTTGGGTCCGGGCCGGACAGGATGTGAGCACCAGAGGTTTTGTCTCAAGAGGCGAGGGCCTTTCAGCTGAAAATCTAATGTCTTGACGTAAGAGTCTTCCTAAGCCCTAAGGTTTGGGGTTTAGGGTTTAGGGTTCAGGGTTTAGGGTTTAGGGTTTAGGGTAAACATAGGGGCCTCATCCGTCTTGGAGGACTTGAAGGAGCTTGCGATGGCGGCCGCCTGGCCAGTCTTTGGTGTACACATGTCGTCACCTGCTAGGGCTCCGGTTTTACGGTTTGGGGTTTAAGGTATAGGGTTTAGGGTTTAGGGTTTAGGGTTTAGGGTTTAGGGTTTAGGGTCCGTTCTGTATTCCTTTGTCCTTTGGATTAGATCCGGTTCCCTGTAATGTGAAGCAACTCTATCGCTCAAAATCCTGCAGTTTTCTGTGTATGAACCTTGACCCTTGAACTGCGCTGGGTTCTGATGAGCTTGCTACAAACCCTGCTCCGAAGAATTGCCCAAACAGGTTTAGGGTTTGGGGTTTAGGTCCGAAGAATTCCAAGTTCTATGTCCTAAACCCTCAGGTGTCGCCAGTCTCCGAAATGTCCAGTCTTATGGACGTGGCGGTGGGAAAGGTGCGAAGCAGCTTACAGCAGGCGTGGGGGCCGTGCACTGAAGGGCTGACCCTAAATCCTGCCTAGAGCAAACTCCGGCAAGACCTGATTCAAGGATATACCAGATTTCCCTAAACCCTAAACCCTAAACCCTAAACCCTAAACCCTAAACCCTAAACCCTAAACCCTAAACCCTAAGCTCAAGAAGGGCTATTCCTGGGGATCTCGGTGCACCCTGGATTTAGACAAAATTTGCACTGGGGGCCCACGCTCGCCCAAACGCCAGCTCCAGTGCGGGTTTAGGGTTTACGGTTAGGGTTTAGGGTTTAGGGTTGAGGGTTGAGGGTTGAGGGTTGAGGGTTTAGGGTTGAGGGTTTAGGGTTGAGGGTGGAGCCGACTCGTGGAGGTTTAGGCTTCTAGGCCCAAGGGCCTCATTTATCTAAGGTTTTTGGGGCTATTTTGATCCTAAAGGTAGAGATTTAGGGTTTAGGGTTTAGGGTTTAGGGTTTAGGGCTACAGATGCTGCAGCGAAAAAAACCGCATTGCTGACAAGGATGTGCGCGACATCGTGTCCGCCGAGGTTGCTACGCTGAGGCAGCGTTTGGCCTTCGCCAGAAGAACGGCAGGGTTCACGGTTTTAGGGTTTAGGGTTCAGGTTTAGGGTTTAGGGTTTAGGGTTCAAGGTGTAAGGTTTAACGTCCAGGTCCTGGGCCACTCATAGCAGGCGAAGTCCCAGCTAACGGTACGCATGGCCCCTATAGAAATCTTTTGAATCAAAGCCCCCTGAAAAAACTCAGCGCTGCCCGCGAACCTTGGGGCCAGGCTTGGGGGAAGTGGTGGGGCTCTACACAGCTGAAGACAAGGGCCCGAGTTTTTGGTTTAGGGGTTTGGAGATAGGCTATCTGTCGGGCCCACCTCATAGTTCCCACAGGAGATCCTTAAATCCTAAGCCTTTTTCCCTAACCCAAACACCTCCACAACTGAATTGCCTCAACCCCTGGAACTGCTTTGTTCACCACCCTCGGTGTGGGGTTGTTAGATTTCAAACTCAACTCTTCTCCTCGCCCGGAACTCTTCTCCGGAACTCTTCTCCTCGCCGGGTCTACTCAAAGTGTCCCTGGAGTGCCCAACCCCCTGGAGTGCCCAACCCAACACAACCCCAGAGGCCCAACCCCAGAGTCTCCCTAGGGTGCGCAACCCCAGACTGTCGCCGGAGCCCAGAGTCTCCCACCGTGCCCACCCAGAGTCTCCCTGGAGTGCCCAACCCCAGAGTCTCCCTAAAGTGCCCAACCGTTGCTGGAGTGCCCAACCCCAGAGTATCTCTACCAAGAGAGGGTGGGGAGGTTCGAAGTAAAACAATTTGTTTAAAATTGGTAGGTCTCTAAGTGGTAAGACGGGGCATTCCGGCATGATTTATGCAGAGTTAACCCTGAACCCTAAACCCTTTTGTTCTGGTAACTGGTTGGTTTGAGATCAACACTGAGCTACGAACAGGGAGCAGCTGACTCGCCTCCACGAGAACTCCACCACCATGGTCAACCTGACTTTGCAGAACAGGACACCTGGTCAACTACTGGTTGGGGATTTAGGGTTTAGGGTTAGGGTTTGGCGTACTACTTCTGATGTGGGGGTTTACGAAAGCGGGGGAGCCCCCAATATAGATCCCCACATAGTAGGATTCCCTTATGTGTATATATAGAGGGATGTTCCCCCTTATACTAACAGTCCCTCATAGGGATTGTAGTACCCCCTATTATAATCCCAATTAAGGACTGTTAGTACACGGGGGACATCCCAAGTTATATGGGAGTTGGGAGGCGCAGGGCTTCGAGAGTTGAGGGCTTGGGGTTCAGATTCTTACGAATGCTTGCGTGAGCCCAGCAGGAAGGACTTCGCAGACCATCAAATCGGCCTCAGCAGCAACTTGGACACCCCATTGGAGCTTGTAGAGTTTTGCTAGGACTTCAAGTATACAAGCCAAGCGCTCTTTGGGATACTCGGAGGTGTAGGGTGAGTTGAACGCCATCAGACTCTGTAGTTGCCCTAGACCTTGAACCCTCTTAGTTTGGCAATTCATGTGCTGTTTCGGGGGTGCGGGGTTACAGGGTCTCTGATCCAACCCTGAACCCTAAACCCTAAACCCTAAACCCTAAACCTTTTTTTGGGGTTCCGAAAAGAATATGGCAGCCTTGTGAGACAAGGAGCCCCAGGGTGGTTTAGGGGTTGAGGTTCCGTGTCTGCTGGGCAGTTCTTGGGATGTTCCCGAACCCTAAACCCTAAACCCTAAACCCTAAACCCTAAACCCTGAACCCTAAACCCTAAACCCTAAACCCTACAAAACCTGAATCCCAAACCCTACAAGCCCTAAACCTTGGGATGTTCCCCCTGAAAACAGTCCGTGGTAGGATTTTTGTGCCTCCTATTGTAGTTTCTCTTCAGGACTGTTAGAAAAGAGGGGAACATCCCAACCTAAACCCCTAAACCCCGCGGGGTCTAGGCAGTACACCCTGAACCCTAAACCCTAAACTCTTAAACCCTAAACCCGAAACCCTAAACCCTAGACCCTAGACCCTAAACCCTAAACCCTAAACCCCAAAGGCAGCAAGCTGGACGAGCTGCTGCAGCTGGGTGCAGACACGCAGGAGGCGGTGCATCGCAGCTGGGCGTGACCACGGAGCCACCAACTCTATACACACCTAGGCTAGTTGTTAGGGTTTAGGGTTTAGGGTTTAGGGTTTGGGGTTTAGGGTTTAGGGTTTAGGGTTTGGAGTTTGGGGTTTAGGGGCCCTATTACACGAAGAAGCATACTAGGTTTCTCTGGGACCCCGAAACTAGTCCGCCAGGGCCCTGCGACAGGCCCAGCGTCCCAACTTTTTTCTTCCGTGAGTTGCATCCTCGCACGGGCTTTCAGGAGAGGGTTTAGGGTTTAGGGTTTAGGGCTTAGGTTTTAGGGTTTAGGGTTTAGGGTTTACGGTTTACGGTTTAGGGTTTGGGGCAAATTGCCCGACTGAGGGGTCGGGAGTCGGGAGCCACAGTTATTTCAAGTTAGGTCTTCAAGGGCCTTAGGAGTCAGGGTTGAGTGCCTAGAGGACCTCTATACTGCTTTTTGGGGGTTCTTTTCAACCTTGTGCCTGCAGAACTGCATCTTCTGGATGACGGCGCCCTAAACCCTCAACCCTCAACCCTAAGCCCTAGAAGCCCTAGAAGCCCTAGAAGCCCTCAACCCTAAGTCCGAACCCTCAACCCTAAGCCCGAAGCAGAGGCAGATTCGAGGACATCCAGGCGGAGATACAGTTCGACAGGAGACCATGGGCCCCACCTGCCCCCAACGCGCCAAAAAAGTTCCTTTGCTGCGAGGAACATCATCGATAACCATTCCAAGCAGATTGGAGCCAACATGCGATGCTCGTCGCACTCCATTAAGTGACTTTGCAGGGGAGGGGGGGGTTATGGCTTGCAGCACCCCATCTCATAGCAAGAGCCGCCAAAGGGACTCCATTGTGGATGTGGGCAGGCCTCGTTCTTTAGGTTATGGTCTTCTTCTGGGTGGTTCCGCATTACCATGGCAGCGGAAGAAAGTGACCATGAGCTAAACAAGGATCGCACTTGTGCAGCCTAAGGCCAGGCGCTTGTACAGGTAAGATCCTTGTCCACGGGCCTCCAAGCAACCAGCTAGTTGATTCCGAATCCGAACAACCACTGGTTCTACGTTCCCGATATATTCTTAGGCTGCTGGGTAACCTCTTAAAAAGCTAACCCTAAAACCTCAGAACCCCAAAACTGCAAAACCCCCCAACCCCCAAAACCCTAGACCCTCTGAAACCTTAAACCCCTAAACCCTGAACCCCTAAACCAAAGCTTACTCCAAACCGAGGAAGTATCGAGGAGAACAAGGGACGGATCATGTCGAACCAGCAGCTAATCAGGGACGAGCAGGCCCGACGACCCGGCCGACGAAGTTGTGCAGCCTCGAGAGGTTGAGGATTTTGGGATTTAGGGTTTGGGATTTGGGGTTATGAGTTTAGGGTTTAGGGTGTTGGGGTTCAGGGTTTAGGGTACATGGTGCTGAAGGTTTAGGGCTTGTGTAGGGTGGAGGCCTTGAGAATTTAGGATGTCTCGGCGCGCTTGTCTGCATGATTGTCGGCTGACACACCAGCACCATGGTAAGGCTGAAGCGCGATTTTCGGGTCAGCCTAAAGTGAGTGTGCTTCATGTGCTTACCGAGACTCCCCGCCAGACTTTTCATTCCACACGTCCGACAATGCCCTAAACCCTAAACCCTAAACCCTAAACCCTAAACCCTAAACCCTAAACCCTAAACCCTAAACCTTCCAGACAGGACCGGGCCCGAGAGGAAGCAAAGGGCGCGATTGCGCGTGTGCAGAGTCTGCAGGAGATGCTGCGACAGGAGACATGGCTGTGTACTGTAGGGGCCTGTAGTAGGGTTTAGGGTTTAGGGTTTAGGGTTTAGGGTTTAGGGTTTAGGGCTACTATAGGTTCAGGGGGGCTTATTATAGTGTATTTAGAAAGGGGCGATAAGGGAATACGATTGGCAGTGGGGAGCTTTGGGGCAGGTTGGGGAGTTCGAGAGAGAAGCTCTCAAGCATCCCCTCATATTCTATCTTGTTTGGGGCTGGCCGTGACACCCTAAACTTTGCCCTAAGCCCTAAACCGCGGTGAGGCTAAACCCTAAACCCTAAACCGTCAAGCCAGGAGCACAGCGCAGCGGAGCGAGCCAAGCTGGAGCGTCAGCTCAGCGAGAGCGAGAAGCCTCCGGGCCTGGATTTGTAGTCTCTTACTGAGCCGATAGTTGAACTTCTAAGCTTTTTTGGTTTTCCTTATTTAGTAGGAATAATAAAGTTTGACCCCTTTTTAACTTGGTTTTCGGAGAGGCCTGAAGCCTGAAGCCCTAAACACTCCCCCCCCCCCCCCCCCCCCCCGGCATAAATCCGAAACCCCAAAGACCCTACATGCTAAACCCCAACCCAGCCCTAAATGAACCTGAAACCCTAAACCCTAAACCCTAAACCCTACACTGTACATACTTTTCAGGTACAAAACAGAGATGGAGTCGGAGCTTTCGCGACTCCAAGATGAGATGCACGAAAATCTCCAGCAGGCCTGGTGTGAGGGTTTTAGGGTTTAGGGTTTAGGGTTTAGGGTTTAGGGTTTAGGGTTTAGGGTAGGGTAGAGAGTCAGGTATTTAGGGCTTGTTTGCTTAGGGAGTTGGGGGCTTGGCGGCTTTCGGGTTTTTCTGGGCGCGAGGGCTTTGCCCACGTAACTAAGTTCTTTCAATCCTGCAAGCCGCAGAATAAGATAGGGGCCTTAAGAATTTTTAAAGTTGTTTTGGGGGCTCTTTTACTTACTACTCTATAGACTCTAGATTATTCATGGTATTAATACAAGCAGACCATAAGCGAATACTGCTGGCAAACTATTCCGACCCCTATCTTATGTGAGACGACCCTCGAGGCTACCTTCAGCTCGCCGTTTTTGCTTGGGGGGGGGGGGAGAGAACCCTAAACCCTAAACCCTAAACCCTAAACCCTAAACCCTAAACCCTAAACCCTAAACCCTAAACCCTAAACCCCACGATGCTCGGTGCTTCAGGAGATTGATGACCTGCACCGGAAGTTCGATGTGAGGGCCCCATGGGATGGTCGGCGCTTGCAGATTCAGATTGAGACCCTAAACCCTAGGGTTTAGGGTTTAGGGTTCAGGGTTTAGGGTTTAGGGTTTGGGGTCTAGGGTTTAGGGTTTAGGGTTGGCCCAAGCATCAGCAACCTCAGCCTTCGTTAGCACTGAGGGCTGCTGCAAGGGCTGCAGGCTGTATACGAACCCCCAATCTGTTTATAGTAGGTTCCTAAGGGTTTCCTAAGGGTTTAGGGTTTAGGGTTTAGGGGGTTTAGTTTAGAGTTTAGGGTTGGGGTTTATACAGGGTTTAGGCGTCAGGTTTCGGGTTGTCAGGAGGCAGGGCTTAGAGTGGCGGGGGATGCTGAGCACGCCCGCTGGGGCTTAGGGCGAAGGACTTAAGGATCTCTTGGCCTAATCTCGGGTGTTTGTTTGGTTTAGGGTTTAGGATTTAGGGTTTAGGGTTTAGGGCTTAGGGCCTCAATCCCAAGACCCACTTGCATGGACGAGGATGTTGAAGAGATGGTTGGGAAGATTCTGACTCGCACCCTGGCCTCCACAGCACACGAGATAAACCCGAAACCCGAAGCCCTAAACCCTAAACCCTAAACCTTAAACCCTAAACCCTAAACCCTAAACCCTAAACCCTAAACCCTAACCCAACCGCCTCCAGCCGCAGCTTCCTGTGGTTGACCAGCCCCCTGGTCAGGTGCCCTTATAAACAATCTTAAGGTTTAGGGTTTAGGGTTTAGGGTTTGGGGTTTGGGGTTTGGGGTTTAGGGTTTAGGGTTTAGGGTAAGAGCACCCCTTCTTGTGCTTGCCCAAGTCCGTTCATCCCACAGCCGTGGCCCGAAACCCTAATCACCTGAACCCCGGATTCGGGAGCTCAGGCTCGGGGCCTATGGCTGAGGTAGGGGTTTGGGGTTTAGGGTTTAGGGTTTAGGGTTTAGGGTTTAGGGTTAGGGTTTAGGGTTTAGGGCTTTAGAATCAGGATGTCAAACTGGCTGTGAGATTCTGGCTAAGTCCTCTGGCTTTGCCTGCCTCGAACCTACTGAGCTACTGAGTATGCATTCACGCACAGCCCTACTAGGATAACCCCCAGACCCCCAGGCTTCCAGATGTAGTGGAGTTTGAATATGTGCGGTCCCAACCCTGAACCCTGAACCCTTTATAAAGCCTAAAGCCTAAATCCTAAAGCCTAAAGCCTACAGCCTACAGCCTACAGCCTAAAGCCTAAAGCCTGCCTAAAGCCTAAAGCCTAAAGCCTAAGCCTAAAGCCTAAAGCCTGCCTAAAGCCTAAAGCCTAAAGCCTACAGCCTGAAGCCTGAAGCCTGAAGCCTGAAGCCTAAAGCCTAAAGCCTGAAGCTTCAGCCAGACCAGCGACCTGTGAACTGAAGACTCGTCTCTCCAGCAGGTATCCTCTATTTGCTTAAGAACCCCCGAACCCTAAACCCTGGACCCGAAACCCTGAACCCTGAACCCTAGACCCCAAACCCTATGTCTGTGGGGGTTCTTAAGCAAACAGCAGGTATGGAAACGCCGGAGCAGCCGACACTGCTGCAGCAGCTGCACCGCGCGCCCCAACTGATTTAAGTTTGTCAGGGTTTAGGGTTGTAGGGTTTAGGGTTTTAGGGTTTTAGGGTTGTAGGGTTTTAGAGTTTAGGGTTGTAGGGTTTAGGGTTTCAGGGTTTAGGGTTTAGGGTTCGGGTTTCTTCAGGGCTTGAGATCTGAGTTCGTTAGCCAGGGGTTAGACATCATAGAGTTCAAGTGCCGATATGGGCGCGGATGTTTGCAAAGTGGTCACGCAGCGGAGTGCGCCTGCTGAACGCCACAAGTTCTTGGCTCGAGTGAGATCAGACCCTAAACCCGAAACCCGAAATCCTAAACCCTAAACCCTAAACCCCAAACCCTAAACCCTAAACCCTAATCCCACAGCAGCTTTCTGCATTTTGCTGCGAATCGACTCGTGACTCCCCCTCGTCACTTCGGCCTTTTCGGGGTTTCCGAAAATGGGGGGGGTTGGGTACCCTTGTTGGATGCAGGTCGTTGCCCCCTACCATGATAGCCTTATAGCACCATGGCACAGACCCCCCACCCCCCCCTCAACTCCTCAAACCCTAAACCCTAAACCCTGAACTTTAAACCCTGAACCCTAAACTTTACCCTAAACCCCGAACCCAAGGTCAGCGAGATTCAGCGAAGGGGCAACCTGGACATCAACCTCAACAATGGCACCCCATCCGCATCTTTTTCAAAACAACCCTCCCCAGGTTTAGGGTTTAGGGTTTAGGGTTTAGGGTTTAGGGTTTAGGGTTTAGGGTTTAGGGTTTAGGGTTTAGGGTTTAGGGTTTAGGGTGCACACCCCACACTCCTGCACCCTGAACTCAAGCCCGCACCACGCCTACACCAAGCCTTGCTAAACGTTACCAATCTCTGAAACACCCAATCCCCTGAATGCACCCTAAACCCCGAAAGCCCCGCACATAAACTCTAAAATGCCAATCCCATGAGCTCCTCAACCCAGCAAAACTCCAATTCACCGAATCCTAAACCCCTTAAACCCCTAAACCCCTGTTTAGGGTTTCGGGTTTCAGGTTTCTGGTTTTAAAGGGTTTAGAGAAAATCCTAAACCCCCTAAACCCCGAGCCAAATCAGGCCAATTCTTCCTTTCAGCTCTCCCGTGTTGTTATGCACGAAGCTCGTGGAGTTTGGGTTGATACATCTGTATACGTAGAAAAGAACAGGATCCTGGTTGGGTTTGTAGGATTAGGCTTCAGGGCTTATGTCTTAGCCTCCAAGGTTGCCGACACTCGACCATCTGAAATGGTGGGTTTACGGCTTAGGGCTTTATGATGGCTTCTACTCCGCATGCTCATCGGGGCTATCCACGAACCCGGGGCCTGGGTAAGGCACTACAAAACCCCGAACAGTACAAATGTTGGTGCCGCGGAGGATGGTTCCGTGCACTGAGAAACACAGAACACTTCTGTGGTTGTGCAGTCTGCCTCAAACTTTTGGTGGGACCCTTTAAGACTAAACGATCCTTAAACGCGCGAATGCTCCTTTAAAAAGGAGTGTCCCGATGCGATAGGATTAAAAAAGGTCTTGTTTTAGCGTCCAGGGTCTAGGGCTTAGGGTTCCCTAGGGTTCAGGTTTTGGGCATTCGGGAATATCTCGGGCCCCTAAACCCTATCAACCCTGAACCCTAACCTTTAGGCGGCTTAGGGTCTAGCCTTTAGGGTTTAGGGATGCGCAACAGGAGATGTCGCGCTCATGCGGCCAATCAACTTCAAGCGGAAGAATCTGAATGATCCACCCACTGCGGAGTTCGAGAACGAGAAAGAAGCCATGGCAACTTGGTCTTCTAAGGCCCTAAGCCCCACACCCTGTGAACCCTGCAAACCCTATACACCCCATAAACCGTGTATAAACCCTATAAGCCCTATATGAACCCTCTAAACCCTTTAAACCCAACCCTATAAACCCTAAACCACCTCTGATTGAGGGAACCTACCGTTCAAGCCTATGTACCCGAATTGAAACAGCCTGCCGCATGACCGTAATTTGTTGCACGCCTTGACCTGGGTAACAGTTTGGGACCGGATCAGCAACGGCAGGGTGATTGAGGATTTAGGGGGAGGGCTGCTGAGCTGCCTTACAGTAGATACATACCTGAACCCTCCAGCCAACACCCAAAACCCTCTAAAGCCCTAAGCACTCCTACACCCTGCGGCACCCCTGAACCACAAACCCCACCTTTTGGCACCATCCAGGCCATGCGCGTCTGCAAACGCATGATTGCGGATTCGCAATTCAACATACCCGAGGGGAGTAGGTTTAGGATTCATCGGGTTCAGGGGCTCTTAGGGGTGTTTTGAGATTCTTTGGAGTTAGGGGTACATGTTGCTGGGTGAACTTGAAGCAGCTTCCTGTCGAAATCTATCCTAAGGACATCTTGACAGATCTCTGTGAGCTCTGGCAGATGTTCAAGGTCAGCATCGTCATCGAGGGGCATACAAAAGACATCGGTGTGGGGCCCGACGAGTTCTGGCAAAGCGTGGCGAACGGCCGGGCATCTTGGATCGCATCGAAGGTTTTTTCTAGGTAGGAAAAGGGTGACCCTTAAAAGGGAACCCCTTCTTAAACCTTTGCTGGCTCTCTTAAACAGGGACCTCAGACTGAGGGTCCATATCCCCAAGGGTCCCGCCTAATCCTATCCCCTGGCTCTCTAGCCCTGGCACGGATTTGTGTAGAGACAGCTGTCAGTTCGCCCCTCTATTGTCCCAAGTACAGAACCCTAAGCCCTAAGCCTTCCCCCCCCCCCACCCCCCTTGCAAAATCCTAAACCCTTCAGCCTTATGGTTTTCAGAGTCGTAATGTAGGCAATAGGCCCATTAACAGGCTTTCAGGTTTGGGGTGTAGGGCTTGCGGTATGGCCCCCCAATGGTCCCATCTTCCCACGGGTTCTGTCACGAGGCTGCACCCCAAAGCAGCCCTCAAGCTCCGAACCCCTCAATCCTAGCGCTCTAAACCCGCAACCCTAAACCCTAAACCCTAAACCCTAAACCCTAAACCCTAAACTCTAAACCCGCAACCCTAAACCCTAAACCCTAAACCCTACAGGGTGTGTTCAAGTTTCAGGCTCAGCTGTTGAACCCTCGGCTATCCCAAGGGCTTGGGGGTTTAGGGCACTATCTGGTTGATTTGAGGGTATAGGGTCTAGGGTTTGGGGTTTGGGGTTTAGGGTTTAGGATTTAGGATTTGGGGTTTGGGGTCCAGGGTTTTGGTTTAGGGTTTAGGATTTAGGGCTCAGGGTTTAGGATGTACGGTTGCAAAGAGGTATAGGGCATATAGGGTGTGTGCTACCCCTAAACCCTAAACCCGAAGCCCTAACCCTAAACCCTAAACCCCTAAACCCCCGCGAGCGCCGCCTGTACCACCTGCCTGAGGCTGCCCTCGTTGCGGCAACTATGGGGGTGCTATCCTCAGATGCTTGGGTCTGGGGTTTAGGGTTTAGGGTTTAGGGTTTAGGGTGTAGGGTGTAGGGTGTAGGGTTTAGGGTGAAGGGGACTTATGCTTAGATGGTTTTGGGGTGATTTGACGGCTCTGAGAGGGTTTTGCAGATTTTGCAAAGCCTGTATGCATTCGACCCAGCCCCCCGGTTTAAGGTTCCGGGTTTAGGGTTTGGGGTTTAGGGTTAAGGGTTTGGGGGTTTCGGCTTTAGGGTGAAGGATTTGAGCGATTTAGGGTTTTGGGGTTGGGGGTTTCGGGTTTAGGGTTTGGGGGGTTCATTGTGTGGGCTTAGGTGTTTAAGTCTTTAGGGTTTTAACACCCAAACAACCCAGCAAGCCCTCGAACCATAATATACCCTTAACCTGCCTTGGATGAGGTCTTGGGCGTGGACCTATCGCAGGTGGCGGCCGTGGGCAAGCCTGGCAAAACAGGCTGGGCTAATTGGAGAGGCTTCGGTTGAGGTCTGATGTTGTGTTGGAGTTTAGGGTTTGGGTTCTAGGGTGTATGTTATGGATCGCACTCCCGGGACTGGGAGCCGTTGTGTAACGGTGTACTGCAGGGCTTGTTTAGGATTTTGGGCTAGGGTTGAGGGTTCGATCAGTGGCTGAGTGGGAAAAAGAGCAAACCTCATTGTGTCGATGTCATTCATACTGAGTGAGTGCTTGGAAGACCGAAAGCCCAAACGCCAAAATCAAGGTGTCGGGTCCAGGGTCCTTCGGCCTACAAACCATGCGCAATACAACAAGGTAAGCATACCCTTACAGCAAGGTACACTTCTCTTTCTCAAAGGTCTACAGCTTGCTCTAGGTATGGTATGCAGGGTTCGGGCGCCATGACCTGGAGAGAACTGAACAGGGTTCGCAATTAAGCTGTTTATAGAACATGTAGCTACCAAACAGTAGAAGCATCATTTTTTCTATGTGCCCATGGTGACGTGGTTTAAGTTGCCCAAAACAAGGACCCAGTACATGAAACCCTCTTCTGAGACGATGCAGGGTTTGGGGTTTGGGGTTTAGAGCTTGGTGTTCCCTTTGGGTTTAGGGTTTAGGGTTTAGGGTTTAGGGTTTGGGGTTTGGGGTGAACCCCCTAATCAACCCCCCACACGCCCGAACCCCTGCACGTATACCCTTCTTCTGCGGCAGGCTTGAACAAAGCAGCCCTGGTGATCTCGTTCGACCTCTTCCCAGACTTGGATTGAACAGCTTTGGCTGTGTGGCTGTGTCACATAGGCAGCACTGCAGCACATCTTTCCCTGAAGCAGAGGCGAGGTTTAGGTCTTGGGGAGGTTTAAGGGTCGGGGGGGACAATGATTCTAAGCCCTAAACCCTAAACCCTAAACCCTAAACCCTAAACCCTAAACCCTAAACCCTAAACCCTAAACCCTAAACCCTAAACCCTAAACCCTAAACCTATCACATCAGATAACGACAATCGGCACAGATCTGCCAACCTTCCTTCAGCAAAGCTGAAGGAATGTAGCTTCAACTTCGTGAACGAAGCCGGGAGCTGCTTCATGTAACAATTTACCCGCTTAGAAGCTCTTTTGACTTGGGAAGTCGAACTTAGTATCCCCTAGAAACCCTATGACTATCCCCAAAGGCCACCTTACTAACCCCTACGTACGCAGTCAAAAGGGCTTCCAAGTAACCCTAAACCCTAGACCCTCAACCCTAAACCCTAAACCACGAATCCTACTTACTATTTCAATTCAAAAGGGCTTCCAAGCAGGAGATGCCAGACCCGGCCAAGTCGGAGAGGCATGTCGGTTAGTCCGTGACCCCTTGGTGCAGGTCGGACAAGACTGAGAAAGGGCAAACAGGGTTTAGGGTTTAGGGTTTAGGGTTTACTAGGGTTTAGGGTTTACTAGGATTTGGGGTTTAGGGTTTAGGGATTAGGGTCAAGGGTCAAGGGTCAAGGGTTTAGGGTTTAGGGTTTAGGGATGCCCTGTGTTTCAAGAGGTTTGGGTTTGAGGGCTTTGGTTTGGGCATGTTGGCTTAGGGCCGTTTAGGCGCCCCCTACTTACGCAAATATTTGTCAGATCTTCACATGACTTTGTAGTATGTTTTGTTCACCTCCTTTGCTGTCACTGGCCTACACCCTCGATGCCAAAACTTCGAAGCCGTCCCTAAATCCCAAACCTCGAACTCTAAAACCTAAACCCCGAAGCCCTGAACCCTCAGACATCCTACATCTCAGACCTTCATCCTTAAACCACCCAGAGACTCCAATATCCCTTAATTAATGAAGGAATATACCTAAAAATATAGTAGGATCCCTAATATGATTTAAGGTATAATCCTTAATTATGGGATATTGGAGTCTCTGGGCAGCTGGCACCAATGTTGAAGAATGGCTCCGGACGGAAGCGCCGAAACTAGACAGACCTTAATCCACACCTGAATGCGCCCCAAACCTCCACCCCCAAGCTCAGACAATGCAAGGCAGTGCGCTCTAAACCCTGCACCTTATAAAGGCCGGTGGCCTCTTTACCTGTCATCCTTATAACTGAACCCTAGATACCCTACTAGGAACCCCGAATATATGCCCCTAGCAAACAGAAACCCTTACTTAAAAAGACCACCAACCCATATAACCTATACCCAGCATGGTTTGTGTTGAGCCGTAGACAGCAAGGAATGGGCTCTGGCCATCTTCTCCATCCGTCCGGAGGACAGCGAGTTTGCTAGGGTTTAGGGCTTGGGGTTTATAGGGTTAATAGGATTTATAGGACTTGTAGGTTTTTTTTAAGGTTCAGGTTTTAGTAGGGTTTAGGCTGCGAGTGCCACGAGAGCGCTTATGCAGGCTGAGTGCCGCGTATCTAGGAGGTGGGGATGAGCAAGACGCTAACCTCACGTCCTTCAACCCTGCAATTACATTGGGTTTAGGGTTTAGGGTTTAGGGTTTAGGGTTTAGGGTTTAGGGTTTAGGGTTTCCCTATCAAGCCCCAACCTTTTACCCCTAAACCCTGCACCCTAGAACCCCCAAACGCTATACGCCCTAAACCCTTCAACCCATCTAAACCCCGCAACAACTTTGTGAAATACTAGCACGCGATAAAACCTTACAAGCATCCTAGACCTGCACGCTATCCCTAAACCATAAAATTGCACTGGATCCTAACCCTAAAAGCCCGAAACCCCGGAAACCCTGAACGCTAAATCTTAAACCCCAAGAACCCAAAGCCCCCAAAACCCTTAAACCCCAAACCTCTAAACCTTAAGAACCCTAACCCAAAAAAAAGCTAAACCCTAGAAGCCCTAAACCCTAAACTAAACCCTATATACCCCAAACCCTAAACCCTAAAAACCCTAAAAACCCTAAAAACCCTAAAAACCCTAAAAACCCTAAAACCCTAAAAACACTAAAAATCCTAAAAACCCTAAAAACCCTAAAAACCCTAAAAACCCTAAAAACCCTAAAAACCCTAGACCCTAAACCCTAAAAGCCCTAAACACCCTAAACCCTAAAATCCCCAAACCCTAAACCCTCACTGGCATCCCAGGAGGGCCCGGATACACCTCCATCGGCCCCTTGGTGGAAGACAGGCGAGACAATTGATGAAAACGCTTTGGGGTGTAGGGGTGTAGGGTTTTGGGTGTTTAGGGTTTAGGGTTTGGGGCTTAGGGTTCAGAGTTTGGGGTGTAGGGTTTAGGGTTCGGTTTAGGGTTTGGGGTTTGGGGGTTTGGGGTTTGGGTTTAGGGCTTTGGAACCTAAGCGCCAGACCCGAAACCTTTATGAAAGGTGGGCCTGGACTAAGGCTTACTCTTAGCGCGAAATGTAGTGGACCTCAAAGGGAACCTGCCTTGCAGCAACCCTAGCTACTTGGAGGTTCGTGGGTTTAGGGCGTCGGGTTCGGGGTTCGAGGTATTGGAAACTCGGGGTCTATGAACCTTGTTTGGGGGGGTGGCTTTTTCTACAGTGACCACTTTTATGATCCCAACTACCCAACTACAGCCTAAACCTCAACCTTAAACCGTACATCCTAAACCCTCAACCCGAGACCCTAAACCCTAAACCCTCAACCCGAAACCCTAAACTCTTCAAGTATCTATTGAGCCGGCAAAGGTCTACAACTCCGTCCTCTCGGCCTGTGGCAGGGCTGAGGCCGGTAAGAGAGAGAGAGAGAGACTTTTGGAGTTTCGGCATTAGCGGTTTAGGGTTTGTGAGGTTGGGGTTTGGGGTTTAAGTTGAGGGTTTAGGGTTTAGGGTTTAGGGCGATTCGGGCTGCTGTGTGCTTGTTGCGCCTTAGTTCGCAGGAGGTGCCATAGGAATCGACTCCCCTCTCCCCAAACTCCGTCAAGATGATGAACGCCGCACCCCTCAAACGGTTCCACGCCGCCCTGCCTTTGTAGGCCAGTGGTGCCCTTTACTTTTTTTTGTGGTTCTGGGTTCCCTCATAAAGTAACCAACCCAAAAGAACGGGGTGCCCTTATTCAAGGATTAGGGAGACTGGGCCGCCAGGTCAAAGACTTACAACATTGCTGTCTACTTAAAGGGTCAGGGGACCTAGTAAGTGGGGATAAAATTGAGGTAAATATGCTTACAACCTTGAAGTACTGCCTGAGGCATGGCAGATGGCTCTCGCTATCTGGGGCCAGATGATCTGCGAAGGTGCCATTGCGAAAGGGATAGGGGGTTGGGGTTTAGGATTTAGGTTTTAGGGTTTAGGGTGCCCTACAATGTGGCCGCAGGATCAACGCTTCGGTTAGGGCACGTTTGGTCACAGTTGAATGTTGCTTGGGGGCGTTTCACTTCTTTTTGTTTCCCAAACAGTGTGTCAACACTAAAAGGTTTTAACGTTAAGAATAAACGGGCCATGTATTATTTTTGCGCCTGCTGGACTTGTGAACGAAAATGGAGCTATCGCATAGGTGCTACGCTGGCATAGTTCGTGCAAATAATTCATGTTTAGTTCGGCATCCCATTTCTGTTTCTAAGTCTATCATCATGTGTATTGATCTATGTATATACCTCTTCATCTACATCTATATGATGTGCACAGTTATGGGCTTTCTTGTTTTTTCATGTCTACGTTGTTTGGTAAATCTTTCATATGCGCATCAGTGTATCTCATCTATAAATATGTATATATATATATGCACTATGTGTGAATCTGTAGGCATAAAGCAAAAAGACAAACACAAAAAACAGGTCGGTACCCGAAACTCATATAGGCGAGCCCGCCCAGTGTGTTTATGGTGCACGCAGGATCCTGTTCGCCGGCTCCCGACGCAGCGAGTGCGCAGGGCTGAGTGGTGGCTTTGGTGCTCATGGCTGAGGGCTTAGGATTTCGGGTTTAGGATTCAGGGTTTAGGAAATAGGGTTTAGGGCTTAGGGCTTAGGATCCCGGATTTAGGGAGTTTAGGTGTTAGGATTTAGGGCTTTGGGTTTAGGACTTCGGCCTGAGGGTTTAGGGCTGAGGGAGTTTATGGTTTACAGGGTGTCTTGGCTCACCCCCTCTGGGCCGACTCTGAAATCTCCAGAGGGCAGTGGCTGCTCCATTCTCCTCAAAGCAGCTCCTCGATGACATGAAGACGAAGCCATAGATCCTCAAAAATGTGTTTCTTCACCCTAAACCCTAAACCCTAAACCCTAAACCCTAAACCCTAAACGGCCCTAATCCCTAAACCCTAAACCCTGAACCCTATTTGTTAAACTCCATCTACCTTCCCCAGGCCTCCCCCCGTAGGGTTCCGGCAAAGGCCGCGTTGACGATCCGCGGCTGCTCTCAAGCCAGCAGTTGGCAGGCATCGGGCTTTTGGGGGGGTTTAGGGTTTAGGGTTTAGGGTTAATTGGGGTTCGGGGTTTAGGGTTTAGGGTTTAGGGTTGATAGGACTTCTGGGTATTTGGGTTAATCAGGTCTATAGGCCTTAGGGTTTATCGGGTTTATGGGGTCTATAGGGTTTAGGGCTGAAAGTTTTAGGGTCTAAGGACCTAGCCTAGAGCCTAGGGCTTGGGAGACTTAGTGTCTAAGAGTCTCGGAAGGGCTTTCGGTCCTCAGGGGATATGTTAGGGCTTGAAGGGCTTTTTGTTGGGTTTGGGTTTGGGGTTTAGGGTTTAGGGTTTAGGGTTCAGGGTTCAGGGTTGAGGGTTTAACGTTTAAGGTTCAGGGTTTAGGGTTTGTGTGTGTGCTGCTATTTGCGAGGGGTTCAGAGTTTAGGACTTCAGGGTATGCGGCTGCGGGTTTAGGTTATGTTTAGTGTTGGGCCGGCTTCGAAGTTTAATGCTTAGGCCTTTTCATGTCATGAGTTGTAGGGTTCTTGGGGCATTTGAGGGATTTGGGTTTGGTAATTCCCAAACCCTGGGGTATCCCAAGGTTCCCGAATACTTCCCATTATATACTCCCGAAGGCTCCCTAAGCTTCCCAAAGGTTCCCTCGGTACCAAACCCCCTTGAAGAGCCCTCTAGACCCTACATGCCTGGCGGTTTAGGGCTTTAGAGGTTGGAGGGCCTAAGGCTCTACCCCCAAAACCCTAAACCCGACACCCGACAACCTACACCCTAAACCCTTAACCCTAAACCCTAAACCCGGAACCCTGCAAGCCCAAGCCCTATGTGCCTAGGCACCCCAAACAACACCTACACATGAAGCGGCGTTGACAAGCCCCGGCGCCCCTCCACCTGGGGGCCGGTCAAGCTCTTAGGGCTTTGACATTTAGGTGCCTGGGTTCGGGGTTTTAGGGTTTAGGGTTTAGGGTTTAGGATTTAGGGTTTAGGGTTTAGGGTTTGGGCTCAAAGCTCTGTTCGCCTGTATGAGGCAGCCCTGGAGGTCTTTCGCCAGGCTCCGCAGCTAAGGTTTAGGGTTGAAGGTCGAGGGTCGAGGGTTGAGGGTTTAGGGTTTAGGGGGTTAGGGTTTGTTAGGGTTTAGGGTTGAAGGTTGAGGGTTTAGCGGGTTAGGGTTTCAGGTTTAGGGTTTTAAGGTTTAAGGGTTTTGGGTTTAGGGGTTTGGGGTTTGGGGTTTGGGGTTTAGAGTCCATATAATATGGTAGTCGGTTAGCTCGTTCCCTCTCTATGGCAACTTAACGACACCTGCTTCCAGGCATTTAGGAAGGTATGGGCTTTGAAGACCTGTGAAGGGGACCACGGATGACCCTGGTGATGAAGCTTAATCTTGAGTTCCTTGTTTTACCGCTTTAGTCCACATGTCGTACGGCTGCTTACAAAGGAGAAAGCTCTGACAGAAGGTTGGTTTTCAGCATGCTCCCTTGTACCCAAGGACTACACTGAACTCACCTTGTGCTTCATCTCCCTTTTCAGAAGTCAAGTAAATGCTTCACAGGTGCTGAGTGGGTATACTGTAGCCCCTCAAAGCACGACGAGCCCCCCTTAAAACCATTGGGGCTTGGAGGGTTGTGGTGTGGAGGAACCAAGCCCAGCGCTTGAAGTTGAAACTCCCCCCACCCAGGGAGCCCCCCAAACTCCCTTTAGTCAGAAGTAGAGTTTCGAGGACCCTCTAAATGGGGCTTTCCTACCCTGTTTGGGGGTTCTATTCTATTTGGGGTACAAAGGGGGTACCCCTATTTTGGGAAATACCCAATGTAGATGTGCACGGACCCTAAACGGGCTAGAAGTTTCACAACTTAGGCTAGGCGGCCCTCATCCTCAACCCTAAGCCCTAAACCCTAAACCAAGCCTAAACCCTAAACCCTTTATAGCTCACAGAACAGGCGAAGGGCGTCGACGGCTTGACAATCGGCAGCTCTGCGTACAACGCTGCGCTGTATGCCGTGGCCGTGGGCAGGAGCCGTAACCCTGTCCTTAGCCAAGCCCCAAACCCCTAGTAACCCCTACAAACCCCGAACCCTAAACCCTCTGCATGGAGGCAACCATTGGGAGACCTATTAAGAAGTCCATGCTATGAGGGAACCCCTCCTCTCCACTTGTGGGGCCACGGAGGCCCCCATCCTCCACAACTTTGGCGGCCCTACAACCTCTGAGAACCCAAAGTTGGTCAAAGCCCTGCAAGCCCCACTTGGAGGTCCATGGGCACTTATCACCTCAACTATAACTACTTATAAACTTCCCTAAGTCCACTAAGTAGGTTCTAAGTAGGTTTTGGGGTTTAGTGAGTTTTGCTCCCCAAACCCGGGACAGCTAAAAAGAGCCCCTAAAGCTCATAAACTTCTCAAGATGTACACCCACCACGCAGTGGCTGTAGGTCACTGTAGGTCTTGTCGTGAGCAATTCTATGGTGTAGAGTGGAGTCATAGGCCAGGGCTCGTTCCTAAGGCTGAGGTTTAAGAAGCAGGGGAGAGCGTTTTTGAAGCAGTCGTCTTCGGGACTTGCATAACCCTGCGAACTCCTCTCGTTCCCTGGAGAGGTCTATAGACTGGTGCTTGGTTTCCTGTATCCGCACCGCGTCGTCATCCGAGCAACCTCATTCGGCGATGATGTCCGCCCAGCCCGATCTTGCGCTAAACCCTAAACCCTAAACCCTAAACCCGCCCTAAAGCTTCGTCCCGAGCATCACGCGAAGGAGCTGGGGCATGGCCTTGGCTATGCTAGAGGAGACGCAGCTAGGAGGTTTAGGGTTTAGGGTTTAGGGTTTAGGGTTTAGGGTTTAGGGTTTAGGGTTTAGGGTTTAGGGTTTAGGGTTTAGGGTTTAGGGTTTAGGGTTTAGGGGTTCCTGTCAGGTTCATGGGGGGTTTTGGGATGTAAGATTCCGGGCTTTGCAAAAAACAAGTGAGGTTTGAAGCAAGCTTAGGGAGCGGGGTTTGATATGAGCAAGGCTATAGAGTGGCCGCACTTTCATCCCCGATTCGGGCGGCTATGCCTTATTTACAGCTATGCATGCGCCTTCAGGGTTAGAGGGATGAGGGATTCCCATCGTTTTGGGGTTTAGGGTTTAGGGTTTAGGGCTAGGGTTTAGGGTTTAGGGCTTGGGGGTTAGGGTTTAGGGCTAAGGGCCTCGAGCATCTCCTGTCTGCAGGAGATGGCGGCCCAGTCGGTGCCCATGCGTGGGATCCCAGTCTCGCTGATTTGGTTTTAGGATGTAGGGTTTGAGGTTTACGAGTTTAGGCAGAGTGAAGGCCCAGAAGGCACGTAATGTAGAGTAATTATCATGATTTTAGGGTTTAGGGTTTAGGGTTTAGGGTTTAGGGTTTAGGGGCAACGTACCGGAGACCCCTGACCGGCGTGCCCGCCGCGCTGGAAGATGTGCTCTGAAGTATGATACTTCCGCCAGCACCCAAAGTCTCGCGACCTGGTCTTTTGCTTTTGGCCAGGCGGCAGAGGAAAGTTGCCTTGAGTCTGCCCCTTCTTTCGGACAGAGCTTTTTTCTTCGGTGTAAGTGCCCTGCACCCTAACCCTAAACCCTAAACCCTAAACCCTAAGCCCTAAGCCCTAAGCCCTAATCCCTAAACCCTAAACCCTAAACCCTAAACCCTAAACCCTAAACCCTAAACCCTAAACCCTAAACCCTAACCCTAAACACCCCCATTTACCTTGAACCTCCCCCCCCTTAAGAACCCTATGATGAATCTGAGGACGCGCAGCACGCGCAACGCTGCCCTCCGGGCCTGCACGTTGGGAGTTCCCAAGCAGGCAGGGGTTTAGGGGTTTAGGGTTCAGGGTTTAGGTTTTAGGGGTTGGGGGTTAGGGGTTAGGCTGAAGGGTTCCTGGTTTATAGGGGCTCAGTAGGGCTGTAGGGGCTCAGGGCTGTATGGGTGTAGGGTTTATAGGGTTTAGGGATGTGTGCCGCGAGGTTCAGGGTCCACAGGGTTTTCGGGAGTGCAGGACGCCTTGGGATGTAGGGATTTCGGATTTAGGGCTTGGGGGTACCCAAACACCTTTTTGAGTATGGGTTCAAAGGCATTCAGGGATGCGCAGGGCTAAGGTTACAGGAATCCACAGCTCCTATACCTAAATGTTCATGTTTGCGGCGGTTGTCTTATAAACCCTGTAAAGCCCATATGGGTATGTTATGCCCCTTTTTAACCGCAAATAGCATAGATTACCGGTCAAGGGACCCCCAAACAGGTGCCCATATTTTCGGAACCCCCCCCCCCCCCCATAAAGCCCCAAAATTGAAGTCCTAAGCCTTAAAACCCTAGAGCCTACCTTATACCCGAAAGCCCCGAAACCCTAAGCCCGAAGCCCACCTAAACCCTAAAACCCTAAACTCTCCTAAACCCTTACCCGAAAACCCTAAACCCTAAACCCTAAACCCTAAACCCTAAACCCTAAACCCTAAACCCTAAACCCTAAACCCTAAACCCTAGCCCTAAACCCTAAACCCTAAAACGCTTTGAATAGAGGAAGCCTTGGTGGCCGCCACCAGAGCCCTGGCCCTCCTCCGGGAGCACGGCCTTCAAACCCGCCGGGAGGCTTGGGAGGCTGGCCCCGGGGGAGGTTTAGGGTTTCGGGTTTAGGGTTTAGGGTTTAGGCGTTAGGGTTTAGGGTTTAGGGTTTAGGGTTCAACCCCAAACCCTGAACCCTAAACCGCCGGGAACGGTCTTGGTTCAGGGTTGTTTTCTGGGTGTTGTTTTTGGGGTGGGGGAGTTCAGGGGGTTTATGTACATAGGGGTTAAGTTAGGGTTTGGGATTTAGGATTTAGGGTTTGGGAGTTTCGGGTTTAGGACTCAGGTGTTACGGGAGCTTTGTGTGCAGGCTTTGTTGGGACCTTCCCAGTTCGGCTGGACGTTGAGGGCATGAAATGCTTGCAACCCTAAACCCTAAACCCTAAACCCTAAACCCTAAACCCTAAACCCTAAACCCTAAACCCTAAACCCTAAACCCTAAACCCCCGGCTGCGCAGGCAGAGGGCCTGCCAGCACATGCGGAGCTCACCGAAGCAGCGCTTCACTTCGCCAGGAGCCCCAGAGTTGGGTAGAAATCCTGAAGCCCTAAGGGTTCAGGGTTCAGGGTTCAGGGTTTAGGGTTTAGGGTTTAGGGTTTAGGGTTTAGGGTTTGGGGTTGAGGAATCCTTACACTTGAAAACTCAAAGCCCTACAGCCCTAAACCCGAAACCCTAAATCCCTACACTTTAAATCCCCCAAAACCCTAAGCCCGGGCTTCTCTGTGGCTATCGGATGTTTTAGGGGGCATCCAAGAGAAGCAGAGGGGATTTTTTTCGCCTGGTTTTTAGCATCTCAGGTCCATGTGGTTTTAGGGTTTAGGGTTTAGGGTTTAGGTTCTCCACGAGCCTGGGCGGACGTTAGGAACCTTTGGCTTTCTCTCAGCATCTTCCGCACCTTAGGGTTTAGGGTTTAGGGTTTAGGGTTTAGGGTTTAGGGTTTAGGGTTTAGGGTTTAGGGTTTAGGGTTTAGGGTTTAGGGTTTAGGGGCACATTGTTTAACTACTTGGTCTGGCTTCGTCCTTGAAGCTGAGTGAATGCTGTAGTTCTGCGTGTTCTCTGAAACAAGTCTCGTTGAAACTGAGTGCTCAAACCCCTAGACCCCCAACTGGCACAGCCTAATCACAATCCCATGGACCCCCTTTTAAACCCTAAGCCCCAAAGCCCAAACCCTAAACCCCAAACCCTATAAATCCCAATCCCATGGATCCGCAAGCCGTGCCCAAAGCCCAAAGCCTGCAAAGTCGAAGGGCCCTGACCGGCAAGTCTAGATCCTACAAGTTATTATCTAGTAAAGTAAACTCCAGAAAGTTGGAACATCGTTATCCTAATACCCTTAACTAGGGTTCAGGGTTTAAGTTTACAGTTTAGGATTTTGGGTTGCGTTTGGGGTTTAGGGTTCCCTAAACTTTTAAACCCTACACCCTATCCCCCCCCCCACCCTAAATCCTAAACCCCCCTAAACCCTAAACCCTAACTAAACCCCAAACTTCGCTCAGGGTTTCGGTTCCTAGGCTGCGTCACGGGTGGAGCTTCAGTTGCTGCGGGCCGAGGCGCGGGTGTGTCATCCATCATGTAGCCTTCTCCCCAGAACATGGGGTTTACGACAATATGGGACCCCTATGATAGCCCGGCAATAGTAGGATTCCCTTATCATGAGGACCCCCCCCTAAGGTACCCCTAATTTCGGAACCCCCTCAGTATAGGATAGAGTAGGCATACAACGCAACTCAAGGTGTGATCCTTCTCCCACCCTCATTGGCTGGGCTTGGTTTCCTCAAGGGCGTTGGAGTTTTTACAAAAGATGTCCCTACCACGACGTGGCAACCATGCAAGGGTATCCCACTTAAGCACTACTTGCGCAAGCACCCAGAGTACGCTTTGCATCTCATGTTGCCCTGTTTCAAAAGATTATGGGCAGGGCATGGCAGCCCCAAGGCCCAAGAATCAACCTCAAGCTCCAAGCGCCCCTAAACACCGAATTTCAGTTCGGTCCCTATAGAGCCCTGAAAATGCTAAAAGTGCAGAATAACGCATCACATGGGGCAAGAAGCCCAGGGCCAAGAATTCCTCGGACCCTGAATGGAACCGGCCAAGGGGCTTGGGGCTTCAGGTTTTCGGGCTTCAGGGTTCCAACTTTTGGGCCTCAAACTCTGGGCTTTTTTGGGCGCGGTCCCTAAACCCCAAGCCCTAACCCCCCTAACCATAAACCCTAACCCCCTAACCCTAAAAACTAACCCCCTAACCCCCCCTGGTTGAAGCTTCTGGCGACCTCGGAGGACCATGGTGGTTCCGGCGTCGCCTTTTCTGGAGCGGGCCAAGGCACGGGATGAAATATGTCATTAGGGTTTAGGGTTTAGGGTTTAGGGTTTGGGGTTTGGGGTTTGGGGTTTAGGGTTTAGGGAACATGCGTAGTTCTCTGGGTAAGGTTCCCTTTTGATGTTCCTATAGTGAATGGCACCTTAGAAAAAGTATTTCCCCAAAAGGGACTCTGATTTAACACGAGCCTCGACAAAGATTCATCCTGATCCCAACTGCAGGTTTCTGGGCTCAGGCTTCGGAGGGTTTAGGGTCTAGGGTTTGGGTTTAGGGTTTAGGGGTTTTAGTTCTTGGAGTTTTGGGCCTAGGGCTTAGGGTGACGAATGTGTTCAATTGGGTTCCATCATCTTCGGGGGTTCCTAGCACTTGGGTTTTCAGTGCGGGGAGGTGCCCTTACGTAATCTTTCTGTTTCGGACGGGTTTAAGGCTTTGGGGGGTTACTCCTTTGTCTTTTAAACTGCCCTTGAGGACATCAGCTTAGATGCCTGAAAGCACCAAGTTCACCCTACAGCGCTTTCATCACTTCGCAACATCCTTACCTATGGCTTGCACTTGTAGTTGCGAGGTGTGCAATAGCGAGCTAGAGAAAGGAAGTGATTTGAGCAACCGGCGGCATGTTAGCATGAACAACCGGAAAGCTGTGCATCTATGCGCTCCCGCACGCACTTACCCATGCACGCACGAGGCCCCTAGATAGTACGAGAGCACGTATTTACGATATCAGGGGTATATACCTTTTTGGGGTCCTTATTATAAGCAGAAGGGGATCCTAGCATTATGGGGTCTTCTATATGAGGGTCCCCTATTTTCGTAAACCACACACAAGGCCAGGCATGCTAGAGTAGACGCAAACAAGACTTCGAAACAGCATTCCCCGCACGTCATGCCCCTATAACCCAAACGTCCCTCAACCAAAAAACACTAAGATCACAAACCCTAAACCCGAAAACCCTAAAGCCCTAAACCCTAGAAACCTAACCCGGATCCGGGATCTGAAGCCGAAGCCGAAACCAAAATGGGCTTAAATCGTGTCCCTTGATGGATTACGTTTCATGCTTTCCGAAAATTGAGACGAAGCCCTGAGGTCTGCTGCAGGGACGAAGAACAGCAAACCAAACTGATATACAAAAAGAAAAACTAACACTGGGTACAGGGCATGATGCTTTAAGGTTTGTGGCAAAGAGACACATGACAGGAGTCTATTGCGTGTGCTTGTAGTTGAAAGAGCTGAATGAGCAACATGGTTTTTTAATACTTGACTGTCCATTATCAGGGCAATGCCATCATGCTTATTATCTTTGGTTGGAAGACTCCCAATTATCGCCGATTCTCGCCAAAGCATAAGTTGGCTAAGTTAGCCTAAGTGCCGTACACATCTGGGGGGTCAAGTATACGACCTAAACTCTTGAAGCTACCGTTCAAATCAAAAAGGAAAATTCAACAGTTTCAGTCAACCTATCGATATCTCTTGCTTGAGGCCGTGACTTTCTTTCAGAACCTAGAAAACCTATCAAAAGTCGAGTAAGAAATATTCAAGGGGTAGTGTATTAACTCGAATGTCCCCAATATGGGTCCTGTTTAGTCCTGTTTAGGGCACTTGCAAGATTGCTTTATACCTACGCAGTTTCCCGATCCTCCAAGTAAATGCTGTTTGGAGCTTCCGGAGCCGAACCCTAACCCCACCCCGAACCCCAAAAAACCCTAAACCCTAAACCCCCAAACCCTAAACCTTAAACCCTAAACGGCCTTGGAAACTGGAGCAGGCGTGCACGCTCCCGACGCTGGCCGGCTCGGCGATTAGTGGGGTGGGCCCCTATTCGCTGTCAACTCTGCGCGCACTCAGAGATTTAGGGGGTTAGGGTTTAGGGTTTAGGTTTTTAGGGTTTAGGGTTTAGGGGTCGACGCGGGTTCCGGGGCACAGGTTGAGGTTGAGGCTTAGGGCTTAGGGCTACATTCGGGATGAAAGTCTGGAAAAAAGGTTTAGTTTTTTGGTTGTTGGGAGGAATCCAAGGCAGTTAGTGGTTTCAAGAGCTTCGCATTTTCCCTTGGTTAGGGTGCAGGGTTTCTTATTCTTCCTTACTGCGTTGCGATTGTCCTCTTTCAGCAAATCTTCGCATGGGTTCAAAAGTTAAGGGACCTCGTAAGGACCCTCAACCGTAAAAACCCTCAAGCCCTAAGACCAAGCACACCCCCCCCCCACCCCCCCATCGCTTCGGCAACTGCTGTTCCAACCCCAAGAATGACGTGCACAAAAAAACTAAAACCTACTTTAAAAACGTTAAACCTTAATGTTAGGGTTTGGGGTTTGGGGTTAGGGGTTTAGGCCCCCCCCCCCCCCCCCCCCCGCCCCCTTTCACACGGCACCCCCCCCCCCCCCCCCCCATAAAACCCCTCAGTACAACAGTGGCTGGCTACGCCTTTCGGGTAGTAGCCATCTCTTGATCTGGCCTTAGCCGTTGGATTTTCAAGAACCCTTGCATACCCCGCATACTTCAGACCCGTTAACACGGTGAGGGACCATATAAAGGAACTCCCAAACCCTAAGCCCCAAACCCTAAACCCTAAACCCTAAAACCCTAAAACCCTAAACCCTAAACCTAAAACCCTACCGCGTAACTTCCCTTTCGCAACGCCGCAGGCAAGCTGCCCGACCTGATTCGGAGGAGGCGGGTTCGACTCTTTGGTCCAGATTCAGCAGGCCTCGAAGACTCCAATGGGTTTAGGGTTAGGGTTTAGGGTTTAGGGTTTAGGTTTTTTAGGGGTTTAGGGTATAGGGTTTGGGTTTGAGTTAGCGTTGAGTTTGGGGTTTGGGGTTTTTGATGCAGGTTAAAGCTACGGCGTGGTCACAGGGTTTGGGGATTTATAGGCGGGAGGACTGCAATGTGGGTAGTTCTCAAAAACCCATCATTGATCTCACACACTCCTGCTCCAAGCCGGAATCCTTGGAATTACCCCTAAAGCTGTTCAGCCCGAGCTGACGATCGTCTTGGGATAAAAGGCTAGGGCCCGGAACCTTACAGTATACAGTATTCCAAGCCCTATAATTCTACACCAAACCTAGCCTAAACCCTACTCTCTACACGCCCCTACAAACCGACAAACCCTCCAAATCCTACAAATCCTACAAACAACCCTAAACCCCAAATGCTAACCCTAAACCCTAAAACCCTAAACCGAAAACCCTAAACCCTAAACCGAAACCCTAACCTAAACCCTGTAAAACCCTAAAACCCTAAAACCTAACCCTCGACGCAGGAGCCGCTTCTGCGTCCCTGGCTGGGCGCCTCCCTGTCAGAGCTTGGGCTTGGAGCGCCTACGGTTTTGGGTTTAGGGTTAGGGCTAGGGTTTAGGTTTAGGGTTTAGGGTTTAGGGTTTGGGTTTAGGGTGTAGGGTGTTAGGGTTTTAGGTGTTTTAGGGGTTTAGGGTTTAGGGCTTCGAGGCTCCTGGAGCGGTTGCTTCCGTGGAGGGGCTTTTGTTACTTAATATCGTATGTAATAGTATTCATATATAGTAGATTATAGTATAATATAATGGTAATGCCAATATAAGAATTATAGAGTAGAATATAATCATAGAAAGAAGATAGAATATGATATTATATGATAGAAGGGGATATATAACATCTGCATAGATCTTTGCGGCTTTGAATGGTTGTGCTTGCATGTTTCTTGCGGAGTTGAGTTTGGGCTCTCTGGATTGGTGAGGGGGTTTGGGTTTAGGGTTTTGGTTTTTTTGGTTTTGGGTTTAGGGTTTAGGGTTTAGGTGGAGGAGGTCAGGAAGGGTGAATGAGCTTGAAGTCTTGTCCGACTTGTGTGGCCTACGGCTCTAGAGGAGGGTTAGAATCGTTTCTAGGAACACAGTGGGCCCCGACTCCTTGATTAAAGGGGCGATTCCTTATAGACCCCCAAGCCCCAAACCCGAAACCCTAAATGCCCCTTTAAGCAAAAAAGTGTTCACTGTCTTCCGAGGCTTAAGGTACGCTATATAGTCCCTTAAAAGGGTAATAATAGGGGGATCATAGGGTACCTCATTCCCTCATTCCCTACCAGCCAACAGGAAGTAGGTTGGTTTGGACTCGGACTTGGTTTAGCCTTCTCTGCATATTTGCACGCAGCCCATCCTGGGGCCAGCCGCTTGCTTAGAGCTTTTGAGAGAGCTATCTTGAAGAGAGCAGCTGGTGTCCACGGGCAAAACAGGAAGAGGATTGGTTTCCTCGAAGTGCAGCAGTGGCTCTTCGCAGTCTCGCCGGCTGTTCTTGCAGGGGAATGGCGACAGCACCGTGTGTTCCGCGAAGGCTCGTGCTTCAACTGCACTTGGTGCTTGCGACCCCAAAACGCACAGGTTTACCCTAAACCTAACCCTAAACCCCAAAACTAAACCCAAACCCTAACCCTAAACCCTAAACCCTACACCCACACCCTACACCCTACACCTACCCCTACACCCTACACCCTACCCCTACACCCCTACACCCAGACACCCTACCCCTACAACCCTACCCCTAAGACCCAAGCCAGGTTTTCCAGTTACCGACCTTGGTGCTTGAAGCGTGAGAGCCCTAGCGCCTTTTCGGGTTTAGGGTTTAGGGTCCGAAACCCTGAGCTATTTACCGATGATAGGCCAAAACTCAACCCTAACCCTAACCAGGGTTGGCGATCAGGCCTTTACAATCCCCATTTTAAGGGTTACAGGGTTGAAGCATCTTTAAGGGGTTATGGGGCTTAGTTTTTTTAAAGGGTTCTGGGGTTTGAATAGCCCATCCTGGGGCCCTCGAAAGTTTGAGATTCACTGACAACACGCGGTCGGCCCGTACATGCAGCCGACCTTGCGGCCACAGAGTCCTGTCGGCAGGCGCCATAGGCTTTATCCAAGGATGTGCCCTCAAACCTCAACCCTAAACCCAAAAACCCTAAAACCGCCCAGCCTTGCACAGAACCCTACTTATAGCGCCTCCTCGGGCGTGGAGGTTTTCCGAAACGGGGGGCCCTACTAAGCAAACCTTAAACGCCTATACCCCTAAACCCTAACACCCCAAACCTGACCAAACCCAACCCCTAACTGAACAGAAACCCCTGAACCCTTAAAACTCTAATAATTCAACCCTAAAACCCTGCAACCTGTCACCCGCAACCCTACACCCTACAACCCCTAACCCCTTAAACCTTAAACTCTAAACCTTTAAAGCTTGACCGGGTTAAACCCCTTAGACCCCTTAAACCGTTGAACCCCTTAAATCCCTTGAACCTTAAAACCCTTAACCCTTAAATAAATTAAACCCTTGAAGCCCCGAAACCCCCAAGCCTTGAAAACCCTTAAACCCCTAAACCCCCTAACGCCCTGAATCCCTGAAACCTTAAACCCTTGAATTCCTAGACATTGACCTTAAAACTTTAAAAACCCTAAACCCTAAACCCTAAACCTAAACCCTAAACCCTAACACCCCAACCCTAAACCCTAAACCCTAAACCCCCTGCAAACCTACGTGGCAGGAGGCAGCTGGGTTCAAGCTCGATTACATTGCTTTGGGTTCTGAGAGCTTAGGGCTTAGGGCTTAGGGCATAGGGGCTTAGGGCTTCGGGTTTAGGGTTTTAGGGTTTAGGGCTGGGTTATTTAAGGTGGTTCAGTGTTTAGGGAAACTTATGGGCTAGGTACGGCTGGGCAACACTAAATACATAACCCCAAAAATGCAAGAGACGCCAGAATGGATAATGCCCTAACTCACCCTATATAGCCCCTGACTTACCCTTCAACCCTCAAAAACCGTTTATGACCGTTCCCCCCCCCCCCCCCCCGAAAAAACCCAAACCCTCAACTAAACCCAAATCAATTACCTGTAATTCGACAACCGCAACATTCAGAAGGGTCTTCTACCCCTGGCCACCCGATTCGGGCGTTGGCCTCGTCGGCGGCTGCTACAGCCTGAGCAAGCAGGAAGACATGTCGTCTCTGAAGCTGGCAGACACGAGGAGGGGGATGAACGTGACCCCAAATCCAAAAACCCTAACCCTAAAACCCTAACCCTAAACCCTAACCCTAAAAAAGATTGCTGGAGTTTCTGGCGTGGCACCCTGGCGGGCTCTCCTCTTTCAGTCTGCTCCTTGCCCAATGCGCACTATTGACAAGCAGGGACTGCCTTTAGTGTGTGGTGTGTGTGGGGGTTTATTGATGTTTAAGACAATTTAGGCCAACTTTGGGTTACCTACCAGTTACTGGGTTCGTGACGGGTTTAAGAGAGTGATTGAGTTTAGAGTTTTGTGTTTAGGGTTGCTCCCTAAGCTCTAACCCTAAACCCGTTCCTTTTTCTTTGCAGGGCGAGGTTCGCAAAGAACCTCTTCTCAAGGGAGCCCTCTTTAAGCAACAGCACGGTACCCTGTTCATTCCCAGTTCCTCTGGGAAACCCCCTAAAACTTAAGCCCTCAAAACCCCTACGCATGAACCCTACAAGCCTATAAAACCCTGCAAAAACTGTATACCCTACAAAACCCATAAACCCACAAACACTTTAAACCTATAAACCTTTTATAGCTCCAGAAAACCAACCCCCCTCCCCCGCACCATTAAAGCCCTAAACAGTGAAAAACCCCTCAACCTCCGCGAGGCCTACAGGAGGAGGCGGCCACCGCCATTTGGTGAAGGAAGGGTCCTTGCGTCTCGGACGTGAAGCGGGTTGGGGTTTGGGGCACTGGGTTTGATGGTTTTGTAGGGATTGGGGTGTGGGGTGAGGTACTTTTGGGTGAGAGCCCCTAAACCCTTAACTTAACCCTTAACCCCCCTTAACCCTTAACCCTTAACCCTTAACCCAAACCTTAACCCTTAACCCTTAACCCTTACCAAACCAAAACCGCAGGGGTTTGGGGGGTGCGGGTTCCCACCTGAGGACATCTGAGGCCTGTCGAAGTTTAGGGATATCGGGGACACGCGGAAACTTTCAGTGCTTGAGGTATCAAACACCTTGGGGACCAGATAAACCCTAAAATTGGGGTCATACTACTCTAACCCTATGAAGTATCGGGCCCTTAGACAGGGGACCCTTATATACCCCTTATTGCCCTGCACAAACCAAGGCCCCAACATATCAGAAAACCTTTCAGCAGAGAGAGAAGTATTGCGTGAAGTGACGCGACGAATCGCGGCCCACATTCAGCGGATGCACGTTTGAGTGCCTTTCGGCGTGGTTGCCCACAGCCGGCCTGCCAAAGTGCGTCATGGCGGACGGTGAAACACAACAAATCGTGGCCGGTTCGCAGAATAATACCGTATTTAGGGTTTAGGTTTAGGGTTTAGGGAAAGGGAGAGAGGTGCGCTTCGCAGCCACGGAAGCACGTGGACGCTCGGGAGGTGGAACGAACGGTGGATTGACCAAGGCCATTGTGAGGAAATCACGGGTGCTTGAGGGCTGTGATTGAGGCGGTCCCGTCAGGGTTTTTAGGTTTGGCCTTTGGGGGGGGGGGGGGGGGGCGGGGGGGGGGGGGGGGGGGGGGGGGGGGGGGGGGGGGGGGGGGGGGGGGGGGGAGGGGCGGGGGGGGGGGCGGGGGGGGGGGGGGGGGGGGGTGGCTTGACGGTTCGCGGGTGCCTCATCCCGTTTTGGCTGTACAAGGCGGAACAAAATCCGCCATCCTGGCCAAGATGACGAGGATTTAAGGGTTATCGGGTATACAGGGTTTTGTAGGGCTTGTAGGGTTTAGAGGGTTTTACAGGGTTTATGGGTTTTTTTGGGGTTAACCAGGGTTTTCCGGGTTTACAGCTTTTATAGGGTTTCTAGGGTTTTTCGGGGGGGTTGTTGCTGTGTAATTCGGATACAATCTACAACTCACTACAGTACCCTACTTTTGACCGCGGTTATATAACGGCCCAAGAGCCTACACCTGAAGCTTCTAGCACAACAGGGGGATGCTGGCCGTCAAGAGTTCCTATTGTGGCGACTGCTACCGGCTTACGTTCTCAGACAGCGCCATATTTACACAATAGGGGTATGATCTCGATAGCCTGCTGGGAAAGCTTCTCATGGCTTAACAGGCTCTATCCTGTTTGGACCAAGGCTACATAGACCCAACACCCTCACAGACCTAAACATTATGGATAGACATCGCTTGCTATTCTACTCGATATATCTATCTAAGATATATAATACATGCAATTGTATACATATAATATATACATGTAATTGTATATGTATGTGTATGATATATAGATATATAGATTTACAGCGCCAGCCGAGGGCACCTCGTTGGATCCCGACTCTATGGCGCTGCGGCTCAGCACGCGGATTGGGCCGTGGACGTCGTGGGCGCCGCCATGAGTTTGGGGGACTTCAGGGACTTTAGGGACTTTTGGGACTTTTTTAGGGAAGTTGGGGACTTTAGGGACTTTGGGGACTTTAGGGGCTTTGGGGGACTTTAGGGGCTTTAGGGACTTTAGGGACTTTAGGGTTCGGACTTTAGAGTTTAGGGTTTTTTCAGGATGCGAGGTTTAGGTTTAGGGGGTTAGGGTTTCAAGGGTGTGATTCATAAGGCTCAGGGTATCTGGTTGGTTTTCGTTTCCGGCTTGTTTTCTCCCGGACAGGGTGATCAGGCTCCTAAAGCCTAAATCCTATACCCTCTAAAACACCGAGCCCTTCGAGCTCAGATGTCGATTTAGTTTAGGTCTGGCACCAAACTTCACTAAACCCTAAATACCAAACCCTGAGGTGTCAGCGAAAGTGAGCCTAAGCCCGAAGTGAGAAAGTGGCAGGTCGAATTTGCGATGCCAAGAAGGGTCATGGTGGGCTTGGGTTCCCTAAGCCCTAACACCCTAGCCCTAAACCCTAAAACCTAAACCAAAAGGGAGTGTGTGTGGGGGGGGAAAGACTTGCCTTCACAGTAGGAACTGAGGGATTTGGGCTGAGCCTCCTAAAAGTAGGGGCTTTGGCTCCCCTATAACATGATGGCCCAGTGATACCCTTTTCCCCTTTTTTGGGGTTCAGGTGGTTCCTTATAAAGTAAACAGTCACAAAACAGGGTACCCTTATTTATTATAAGATGGTTACTGGGCTACCAAGATTAATCTCCTTTTAATGAAACCAAAAGGGACCCTTGTATTATTTGATTCATATTCTGCTCTTCAAGGGATATTGGTTGCTGTGTGTGTGGTGTGTTTTTTTTTTTTTGGGTGGGGGGGGGGTTAACCTGTCGTCCCTGGGAGAACTCAATGCTAGAGGTACCTGCAAAAGGTTACTTCACCACCCCCCCCCCCCCCCCCACACCCTCAAAAACCCTAAACCATGAAACCCTAAACCCTTAAACCCTAAACCCTAAACCCCTAACCCTAAACCCTAAAACCCTACCCCCTCCCCCCCAAACCCAAAGCAGGATTCCTCTGAGGCCTAAACCCTACTTGGGGCTCATACGTAGGGTCCTATTTGGGGGACTTCACTACCCAGTAGCCCTTCCGCGCCAAAGGTCCCTTCCCTACAGGAGGGCGGTCTTGGGGCAAGGTTGTGGCCGATCTCGCCCGAGGCACTATCCTGCACGCGGTCCTTGGGGTTTATTGTTTACAAAGCTTTATAACAGACCCAATGCCTAAAATGTTCACATCCGATTAATTGCAAAACACCTTCTCGTGATTAGTGTTTATGCTTTTGGGGGGCTTAAGCAAGTCCCAGGACTGTGCCACTATCCCGCCCCCCTTCCCCACACACAAAATATACAAAATGCCCTAAACCCAAACTACATGTTGTTCTATACTTCCCTACTAGTGATTCAGAACCCCCAAAAGATAAAAAAAACAAATAGTAATCCCCCTGTATTACCCTTTAAGGAAGAAATTTGTTTGTGGGGGTTCTAAGCTTTGGTAGTTCCATGAACCATCATTCCTCTCCCAGGATATATCGGTCCAGGCTGTTGTCCTCGCGGTCCGTTCTTCGCCTCAAGCCACTTCGAAGGCGTGTGGACAATTTCGGGTTTGAAAAACCCTAAAACCCTAAACCTAAACCTTTCGGTTGTTTATATACGTGTGGCTGGGGTTGAAAGCTTAGCAACTAGTTACATGTTACGGGGCTTTCTCCCCTGTGTTCCCCGCGTTTGGAGGGTTTGAGGTGCAGGTTAAGGATAGTTGGCGTCTGACGTGGAGGGTGTGGGGTACGTTCCTTTACTTTGTTTCCCGTGTGGCATGAAGCACCATTCTGAGTTCCAGTCGAAAAGGCTATACAGGGTTCGTTCCTCAAATCTTTCCGCAAACGATGAAATGGTTTTGAAGTGTGAACTCCCTGCTCCCGATCCCGCAAAGCGACCAATCACTGTGCTATCTGGCTGCGTGCTCATACCCTAAACGGCCCGGATCGTTTGAGTTCGTTTCCCTTTAGAAGGTTCTTGCTGCAAATGATGGAGTATTTTGCGATATAGACAGGTTATATGTATGGTATATGTGTACATAAATTAAAATACAAAAATATAGGTTTGTTTTATAGGGGTCTACCTCCTATGTTGGGAAGTACCTCAAATAGCATCCCCTTGCAGGACTGAGGGCTGTCCGCAGCAGCGCGTGGCACCGAATCGAAGCAGTCCTCGACACGGCAGGCTGCCACAATGAGCTCCACGCGCAATCGAGGGTTGCACGAAATGCAAACCCTAAATCCTAAAATGCGGCCTCGTTTTAGGCGGACGTACCTCAAGTGGGTTTGAAGGTCTGCGTCAGCTTGGGGTTTCAGGGGTAGGTTTAGGGTGCTGCTGCATGCGTGACGTGGGTCTTTAAAAAAAAAAGTTGTGAGTCGATGTGCAACCCGTGTAGTCAAGGGTCGTCACGCCATCGAACAGGTATTGACACGTTGTTTGCTTGCCTTGTTTTTTGTAGGGTCACTGCTTTCCTCGCAGCGACATCAGCTCGCGCTTGCGGGCAGGTCAAAAAACACGGCTGAACAGGGTGCGTGGTCTGTAACCTTCTTCACAGGGAAAATGATGCGCTCTGTGATCCTAAACCCTTCTAAGCCCTAAACTCTAAACCCTAAACCCTGAACCCTTAACCTAACCCTAAATTCATCAGCGTTATGGTACAGGGAGCCCCCCAGGGCCAGAAGCGGGAAACCATCCTAGGACATTCTGGATGGACTGGTCACTCTCAAGAAAGTCGACGACCCCGGAGTAGGCCCTTATTCCCTTTCTTTCAGGTTGAGGGGGTACCTTGCAAGTGCCCTTTAAAACAAAGGGCACCCTATGTATACCCAGTATACTCTTGGGTCTAAGTCGGGAAAGTTTCCTGAACCAAGATGAAAACAAAACCGTCTCTGTGCTGGGGACCCGAAGCCCTAAACCCTAAACGCTGACGCCTGCCAGGCCCTTGCTGCGGCTTCATTACACGCCACCAGGGGGAACTACCTTGAAGGTTGAGGCCAGCAATCAGGGTTTAGGGTTTAGGGTTTAGGGTTTAGGGTTCAGGGTGGGCCCCTTGTTTGGGCGTCTATTGTACTATCTTCCTTGGAGTTTTTGTAGCTTGGCTTCGTCCACTGTTTCACTGCTTAGGTTCAGGCCACGTGGGTTGTGAACCCAAGACAGAAACCCTAAACCCTATACCCTTAAGCCTCTAAACCCTATACCCCTGAACCCTAAACCCTAAACCCTAAACCCTAAACCCTAAACCCTAAACCCTAAACCCTAAACCCTATACCCCTGAACCCTAAACCCTAAACCACAAGCCTCTTCCCCTGGATCTGCAACCCCTCTGCCCCTCAGCCCCTCACTCCTCAATAATTTCAGGGATCTCTAGAAGGGACCCTGAATCTTACTCCCCCAAATAGCCCCTATGTAACCCTTGTATATACCTTAGTAGCCCCTAAACCCTAAACCCTAAACCCTAAACCCGAAAAGGACCTCTGAGGCCCCTTAGGAGAGTCCCTCCTTTTAGTCTCTTGGAGAGTCTAAACCTCTACTGGGGTGCCAAGTATTGTCTTGTTTCAGGGATAGGAGCCCTCATTATCAACAGAAAACACCACCAAAGCCCTTCTGAGTCCCAAACCGGACAACTGAGCAGCCTCAGTAGCCCTAAAAACCCTGCATAAACCCCAAAAAGCCCTGAACCCTAAATTAGGGGTCGGAATAATTACTAGCAGCATTCCCTTAAGCCCCCCCTTCACAATTAATACTAGCATACCCCCCAAGACCCCTCTTCTAACGATTAAGGCCCCCTATATTCCACTTGATCAGTCGCAAGCCCAGAGACTCCAATATCCCTTATTTAAGGAATATACCTTACATGATAGTAGGATCCCTAATATGATTTAAGGTATAATCCTTAATTAAGGGATATTGGAGTCTCTGGGAGGTGGGCTTGGATCAAAGTCTGGCCGCAGTAGAGAAGAGCTCGATGATCTCGACTCTGGACGGCTTCCGGCGTTCAAGGGGTGCTCTTGGGGTTGAAGGCTTTAGGACCCTAAACCCTAAACCCTAAACCCTAAACCCTAAACCTTAAACCCTAAACCCTAAACCCTAAGCCCTAAGCCCTAAGCCCTAAGCCCTAAGCCCTAGCGGTTTTAGAGGTTTAGGGCTTCGAGCTTGAGAGCCCCAAACCCGAAACCCCCCAGCTCGGGTGTGTCGAAGACTGGGGATCTGCGCAGTTCAGCTTCAAGCTTGATCCATGTGCTCTCCCTAAGCCCTTTCTGCCCAAAGAGGGTGGTTAGAGGTAGAGGGTTGAGGGTTGAGGGTTTAGGGTTTAGGGTTTAGGGTTTGGGGAGGGTTTGAAGAAAGTTTCCATGCATATAATATACCTTCATTTACTTGCATGGGGGTTTCCGAAATTTGGAGTACCTTATGGGGGGTCCTTTGTTATAAGGAATTCCTACTGTTGGGGCTCTACATTGAGGGTCCGTTCTTTTATTCGTAAACTCCCATATAACTCCGGCCTATGGCTACCCATGAACCCTTGAGAACGGGCATCGGCTTGGATCTCAACCCTGAACAACTGGCGGGACTGCAGCCTGCAAGCAATGCAAGCGGGAGCTCGGTCATTTAAGCCCTAAACCCTAAACCCTAAACCCAAAACCCTAGAACACACACTGGATGATGCGTTTTCGCACCACATGAGACCCGAAATCTTTTTCAGGCACCTGACCAGGTCTCTCAACCATGGCCCCTAAACCCTAAACCCTGAACCCTAAACCCTAAACCCTTGTTGGGGCAGGGGGTTCCTACTATACTTCGGTGCCTTCCTATTTTCGGAACCCCAAACCGCCTGACCTGAGGGTACAGGTTTAGGTTTTAGGGTCAGAACATTACGCCGTGCGGGCTTAGTCTAGGGTCTAGGATTTACAGTTTAGGCTTTTTGGGTTTTTGGGTTTCGGCGGTAGGAGGAGCCCTAAACCCTAAACCCTTAACCCTAAACCCTAAACCCTAACCCCTAAACCCAAAACCTCGATTTGCAGGACGGCCCTTCACTAGCCTTGGCCCGTCTTGTTCGGCAATGGGCAGCGAACAGAAGGATCGCCCGAGGCTGAGAGGTTTAGTGTTTAGGGTTTAGGGCTCAAGCTTTTGCAGGGTTTTGCGCCGATCGGTGGGGATTTTAGGGTTTCTGGTTGGCATTTTGGTGGGTGTAAGGGAGTCACCTACCGTTCGGGGAAATGCCCATAGGAGGCTGAAGGAATTGTGTGAACTCGGCTTAGGGTTTTAGAGCGTGGCCTTTGGAACATTTAAGGCTTCGGATGCTACTTTTCTTGAGCTCTCAACCATGGACTCACAGAGAGAGCCCCATTCAACCACCCTTTGGACATACTGACAGGCTCAGTAATTCATTTATGCATATGCAAGTAGGGTAAGCCCCATCGATCGGGGTCCCTGTCATAGTTAGAACTCGACTTTGTACCTACTGGCTAAGTCCCCCGATCCTTCAAGCACAAGGGTCCCTAAACCTCAAACCCCAAGCCCCAAATCCTAAACCCTAAACCCTAAACCCTAAACCCTAAAGGGGTTGCGGCCTGTGTTTCTTTTTCCAATTCTCTGGGTGGAAATTTGCAGCTCTGAGTCTGGACCAGGGGGGCTTCGTTGTTTGGGGTCTTCGGCTTTAGGACTGTTTTAAGGTTTGGGTGTTTAGGTTTTATAGGTTTTAGGGCTGGGGTTTAAACCCGCAACCCCAAAACCCTAGCATTATGCACACACACACACATACATATACGTATATATATATATATATATATACATATGTATATGTATTTATTTATTTATTTATTCATTTGTTGATTTTTTATAAACGCATATATATATGTATACTTATATACATATAAAAATATGCAATATGTATGTTTTTATATGCATGTGTCAAAGCCTCAAGCCCGCAGCCCCGAAACCCAAACACTTCCTGAAGCCCTTAATCCCCCCACACCCTAAAATATCGAGGATGGTCAGCAGAAGGGCTACCCCTCGGGTTTCGCCACGGGCTTATGTGGGGGTTTAGGGTTTAGGGTTAGTTAGGGTTAGTGTAAGCGGTACCTAGACACAAATAGGGACGATGTGAGGGGTCCCGATCTAAAATATGGACCCTTTGTTGGTACCCTAAATTCCAAAAGTAGCTGGTCCCATTCGGGTTTCGGGCTTGGGTTGACAGAACCCCCCTAAACCCTAAACCCTAAACCCTAAACCCTAAAGATCTGTCTACGTTCGGGCTTTGGGATAGGATGTGTTGAGCTGCCTCGGAGACCAGAGAAGTGGCGCAGTAGGGGGTGGGGGTGGACCTTCTTGTGACTTCTTATGCCCTTAGTAGGGTCTAGGGTTTAGGGTTTAGGGTTTAGGGTTTAGGGTTCAGGGTTTAGGGTTTAGGGTTTAGTTATGAACTCAGCAACTAAGTGCCCCTTCAAGCATGGCTAAAAACAGGTGAGGTCCTGAACCAGTTGTCTTCTTGAGGAGACTTCGGTTTAGGGTTTAGGGTTTAGGGTTTAGGGTTTAGGGTTTAGGGTTTAGGGTTTAGGGTTTAGGGTTTGCCACCGCACCGGCAGCAGCCGGAGCCGAACCCCGGCTTTTTTGCGAGGCCTGCTCGCACGTTGGACGAAAATCCCCAAACCCTAAAGCCCTAAAACCCTAAAACCCTAAAACCCTAAAACCCCAAAACCCTAAAACCCTAAAACCCTAAAACCCTAAACCCTAAAACCCTAAAACCCTAAAACCCTAAACCCGGCTTGGCCGCGCTCGCCGTCCACGAAGTTGGCTTTTGGACTTTTGGGTGAAACTGTCGGGCGCGCGTTAATTGCTGAAACCCTAAACCCTAAACCCTAAACCCTTTTGGACTTTTGGCTGACATGGCCTGTCACTGTTTGGGTGGGTACTACTGTCCCTAAGGCTCCATGTATCCTTTTTGTAGATACTTAGGGCTTAAGGTACCCTTAGAGGAACCCCTTTAAGGCCCGAGCATCTACTATATGAGTACATGGACTCTCTTGCTCTTGCTTATATAGCAGAGTCCTTAGAGTTTGGAAAGCCAACTTGTCTCTCCGTAGCCGTATATTCCTTCCAGAACCCGCAATTCAACAATCATCTCCCCCCATTTAAGCACTCCGCCATTTGTGATGGCCGCTCCAGTAAGGCATGGTGCCTCTTGGCCGTCTTTTATTGCCAAGGCGCGGAGACTTGGGTGGGTCTTGCTTGGGCAGGTTGGGGTTTGTTCTTGGGTTGTGGTCTCATGCTGTGGTAAGCCGTGTCTTCGGGCGGAAGACCCAAAACCCTCAATCCTCACCCGAGGTGTGTTCGGGTCCTGTGGCTTTGTGGGTCGTCTTGGCTTCTCTAGAACCCACACTGGGTCCTTAAACCCGAAACCCTAAGCCCTTTTCCGTGCGTTAGGTTGCCTTGTTGCTCACTAACCCTGCCGAGTTCGTGAGGCGGCCTCAGAGCTCGCCAAGTAGATTCCACTGCTTTAAGAAACCCTCCTGCTCAACTCTCAACCCTAGATCCGATGTGCATATGTATACTGTATCCTATATATCTATAACATATACCCCGAAACATACCCGCGAAACATACCCCGACCCCAACACGTGTCACGCGCCTCCCCATTAAAATACAAACCCATATACGTACACACATAAGGTGGAAAAATAGAACTAGAGCCCAAAATCCCAAGATTAGGCCATACACCCCCAATTCCCAAGCGAATCCCCAAAGCGGTGAGCATGTAAAAGACCAACAGCCCTAAATTGCATCTGCGTTTCTCACCGAAACTCGTCACCACACCCTAGGGTTTAGGATTTAGGGTTTAGGGTTTAGGGTTTAGGGTTTAGGGTTTAGGGTTTTAGGGTTGAAGGTTTAAGCCCTAACTAAAGACCCGAAATGACCAAAGGCTCATCCCCGAATTCGAACCCCGAACTCCCAGTTTACTGGCACAGATTTCCATTACCAGTATATTCATAATCGGGATACCCTAATCTCTACCCCAAACCGCAAAAACCCTAAACACCCTCAACCTAAACCCTGAACTTAAGCCCCAAGACCCTCAGCCCTCTACCTACCCCCAAAAACCCAAGCCCTCTGCCCAAGTTTAAACCTTAACCCCAACCCGAAACCCTTAACCCTAAACCGTAGCCCTAAACCCCAAACCCTAAACCCTAGCCCTAAACCCTAAACCCCAACATCCCAAACCCTACGTCAAGCACGGAGTCTCCGGTCAGTCCGCGGTCTGGCACCGCCCTTACGCCGCCTCGACCCGCGCGGCCTGTTGCGGAAGAAGGCTCCGTGGGGGTTTAGGGTTTAGGGTTTAGGGTTTAGGGTTTAGGGTTTAGGGTTTAGGGTTTAGGGTTTAGGGTTGAGGTTTAGGGTTTAGGTTTTAGGATTTAGGTTTTAGGGTTTAGGGTTTAGGGTTTAGGGTTTAGGGTTTAGGTGTTGTTTAGGTTTTAGGTTTTCGGGGTTTTAGGCTTAGGATTTGGGGTGTAGGGTTTTAGCGCTAGGGATATGTAGGTTTTACGCTTTCGTCTGCTTAGCCTTAGAGGGTTCGAGGGCTTTAGGTTTTTAGGGTGGTGTATAGTAGGGTTTTGGGGGTTTTAAGTTATAAGCGCTGCTGTGGCTTGGACCCTGGCTACACCGCCGCCTGGCCACTCTTCGACGCTGCCACTGCCCTCCACAACCAGCTCGTGCTGCCCGCCGACCATGTCCCGGTCCCTGCGCCGCCTTCTACCCGACAACAATCGTTGTCGCAGGCGCTGGATCGCGCTGTGATCGAGCAGCTCCTTGTCCCCGGCGCCGGCCGTGAAGCCTTCCGGGCCAACCTGCAACTCCAACGGCAGCCGCATGCCGGGGCGTGGCTCCATGCTGCGCCTTGTGAGGCGCTCGGCCTTGACATTGCTCCGGCCCTGTTCCGCATCCTCATCAAGCTCCGTCTTCGCCTCCCGGTCGCTGCAGCCGATGTGGCCTGCCCCCTCTGCGACGGAGTCGCTGACAGCTTCGGTGACCACGCGCTCAGCTGCCCCTGCGGCGGGGACCGGACCAAGCGACACAACCGCTTGCGCTCCGTGCTGGCGGCCCGTGCGCAAGCTGCTGGCCTTCATCCCGAGGTCGAAAGGCCCGGTCTTCTGCCGCCCCGGTCCGACCAGGACGGCCTGCCAGAAGATGCGCGGGACCGCAATGGCCGCCGTCCGGCGGACGTTTACCTTCCAAACTGGGGGGTCCATGGGCCCGTTGCCTTCGACCTTGCAGTCACCACTGGGCTGCGCTCGGGCAGTCTCCACACCTTGCTCTCGGACACTGACCGCCCTGTGACCGACTATGAAGCCCACAAACGCTCTCACCTGCAAGCGCAGGAACTGTGCAGTGCCCAGGGCATCCAATTCGTCCCTTTGGTCGTCGAGAGCCGTGGGGGGTGGGGGCCTGCTGCCATCAAAACTTGGCGGACCCTCGCTGCGGCCACAGCGGCTTGCTCCGGGGAGGGTCTTGCCGCTGAAACCAAACGGCTGTACGAGACACTAGCCGTGGCACTGCAACGCGAGAATGCCCGAGCTGTGCTCCGCCGCCAGCCCGAGCCTGCGCACGCGCCCGGGCCCGGGGCCCGGCTTGCGTCACCTTGATCCTTCTCGCCCTGGCCTCCGCTTGCGTCTGTCAAGCTCCCCCCTGCAGCTGATGGCGCTGCATCGCATGCTCACATCTGGTTGAGGCCTGTGCCCTGGGCGTCTCAACGTTGTGCCGCTTGCCAGCACCTTCCCGAGGAGAACCATCAGCCATTCGGCCAATGCCTGGTGTGCAACAGCCTTCACGCCACTCTGCACCTGCCAGAAAGGAACGCAGCATGACCTGAAGCATTCTTTGCTTGTAGGCTCGTTCCCGCATTGCCCTCAGAAGCAGGGATTCGTCGGGTTTTCGCCGCCCTCACAAGTAGCGGTAGGCGTCCCGAAGCTTCCAAAGTTATAAGGGTTGTTAGGATGGTTTTCGGGTTTAGAGAGTTCAGGGGTTAGGGTTCTGTGCTTTCGGCCTCAAAGGTGGTCTTTGGGTTGTATTGGGTTTAGGTAACGTCGAAGTTTTTTTGGCTTCTCGTTTTTGCTTCAGGTTTTTGTTGGGGGTGTAACGGTGTAAGGGCCTAAGGTTTTGGGATTTAGTGGTGCATGCGGTGGGGCTAAACCCTAAACACTAAACCCTAAACCCTAAACCCTAAACCCTAAACCCTAAACCCTAAGGTGGCGAGGTTCAGGAAAATACTCTTCGGATTCCATGATGAGCGGTTGAGCCCAGGCCCTTTCGAAGACTCTACAGCCCCATGCCTTCACGACGGCTTACTTTCGCTCACCTCTTGAAGGTTCAAAGGTGGCTACCCCATATAGCCTCAACCCGTAACCCTAAACTCCCTAAACCCTAGACTAGAACCCCTAAACCCTAAACCCCAAGCCCTAGACCCTAAACCCTAAACCCTAAACCCTAAACCCGAAACCCGAAACCCTAAACCCTAAACCCTAAACCTAGCACCCCAAAACTTAGGAGAAGCTCCCTTCGCCTGTGGCCATCAGCGAGATGGCCCTGCAGGAGGCTGCAATGGGTTTCCGGGCCTTAAGGTGTGTGGGGTTTAGGGTTTAGGGTTTAGGGTTTAGGGTTTAGGGTTTAGGGTTTAGGGTTTAGGGTTTAGGGTTTAGGGTTCAGGGTTTAGGGTTTAGGGTTTAGGGGTTCTGGGGTTTAGGGTCTCAGGCCTTCGGAGGACATGAGGTGTTGAGAGGTTAGAAGGTCTGGTTGGGGTGATGGCGCCCCTACCTAAAGTAACCTGCATGCCGATGAGATTAAGTCAGGTAAATTGTGCGCTATAGTGAAGGGCCGTCGTTCTTTTGTTTAAGGCTGTGTGGAAGAGGTACGTTGGATTGTTATGTTTTTTCAATTCGCCACCAGAAGTTTCGAAAAGACGACTCAAAGTAGTCTCATCGTCGAAGCACTTGAAATCCCCTGACTCAATTTGGAATGCAATTGTTGAGCTTAATTAACGTTTCTGCTTTTGTGCTTTTGTGTGTTTGGGATGGTTCTATTGGCCACTCAAGTCACTTAAGGGTTGAGTAGGCAGTTCAGTGTTGTTTTCGTGAGCCCGCGAAGGCAACGGCGCTGTTGCCAGGCTTCTTCGCCTTCTACACGAAGCACTTCATCTGGGCCGAAGAGGCACCATGCTTGACAAACAAGGGGTTCAGGGTTTCGGGTTTAAAGGTTTAGACCCTAAACCCTAAACCCTAAATCCTCCCTGAACCACCCTAGTTCGGGCTTATGGAGTTTAGGGTTTAGGGAAGTGGGATACAGGGTTTCTCTACACAGGGCTTAGGGCGCTCCGAGTCACCGAGAGTAACCTTTGCACCCTTGAAGCAGGGAAATGTGCCCAATACTTAGTGCTACTTTAGGGCTTAGGGTTTACTACGCCTGGTGCTACTTCACTTTTTGTCAGGAAGATATTTCGGCTACTATGGGCCGTTAGGCATGGGTGTCGATTTTTGGGGTGTCTTTCTGTCTGTAAAGAAGCCTCGAGCTGCTTGCAGGATGCGGACGGCCAGTGTCGGACTAGGATTCCGGGTTGATCCCAAACCCTCTGTCCTTAAAACAACCCTTTAAGCCCTTAAACCCTTTAAGCCCTTCAAACCCAAACCCAACCCCCCCCCCCCATACCAACAGTGCTTAGTAGTGATAATAGTACCCCCTTATGACAATCCCTATGAAGGACTGTTAGTATAAGGAGGAACATGCCTAAACCCTAAACCCTAAACCCTAAACCCTAAACCCTAAACCCTAAACCCTAAACCCTAAACCCTAAACCCTAAACCCTCAGGTGGTCTCCACACGCCTGGGCCGGCGCACTTTCCGGGCGCTGCAGCCGCAGTCCAGCCCTCAGGGCTCATGGTTTAGGGTTTAGGGTGTAGGGTTTAGGGTTTAGAGTTTAGGGTTTAGGGTTTAGGGTTTAGGGTTTAGGGTTTAGGGTTTAGGTGCATTTTGGGGCTATGAATAGCTCTTTTACTGACAACCCAATCGGGACCGTAGCTTGAACAACTCCCATATGCACCACGATTTTCTGTACCGGGCTGCTGCAAAGAACATGTGGTGCACTAGACCACCGCAAGTATTCGTGTGAACCTCTGTACCTAAACAGGACGCCCTAAACTCGATGACACTATATCTCATACCCACTAGACCCTACACTCTCAACCCTGGTTGAACCTTGTAAAAGTACACCCCAAACCCTAACCCTAAACCCCAAACCCCAAACCCAAAACCCTAAACCCCAAACCCTAAACCCTAAACCCTAAACCCTAAACCTTAAACCTTAAACCCTAAACCCTAAACCCTAAACCCTCACCCCTAAACCCTATAAACCCAAATCTTTGCGCACGAAGGCGAAGCTGGGAGGGGGTGATGTGCATCGAAGACCCCCTGGAACCTGACTCTGACTTGGCTTCTTGGCCTTCTGAAGCTTTCTTTGGGTTTAGGGTTCAGGGGTTGAGGGTTTAGGTCTTAGGGTTTGGGGTTTGGGGTTTAGGGCGGGGGAGGGCGTGGTTAGGATTTAGGGCTTTTTGATTTGTGTTGAAGGTTCACATATAGGGTTGTGTGTCCAGGGTTTGAATTCATTCCGTCCAGGGACATACATATATAGGCCAACCCTAAACCCTAAACCCTAAACCCTAAACCCGTGAGCCCTCGAGTCGCCGCCACTACTTGAACTGAACGCGCCGGTGGTTGTCTAGCCAAGTTGAACAATTCCCAGACGGTCGGTTTGTAAACCTTAAAACCTCTAAAGCCGCACGCCCTACACCGCTGAAGGGTTTAGGGGGTTTAGGGTTTAGGGTTTAGGGTTTCCAAACCCAGAACCTTGCAGACACATCAGCTGCAGGCGGCTGCGTACCTTTCTCTGAGTCGCGATCGGCGTGTTCGTGCCGAGTTCCGGCGCGCGACTCTCAACACAGGGCCTTACACAGAGCTTTCGGAATAGACCTTAAAATGCATGCAGGGATCCAGAATATGATTCAAGGTACATTTCTCTAGTTAAGGGGTATTGGGCTCTTTGGGCACTGGGGACCGGAGGAGCTCCTGTTCCTGTTTTGGGTGTTGAGTTCCCTTATACGCCCTTTTAGACCCAAAAGGGTACCCTTGCATTCCGAGGGTACTGTTGGGTCGAGGTTAACCTGCAACATGATCCCCTTGTATGCGTCGTACAGGTTGTAATGGGGAAACTACCCTCAAACTACCCACTCGAACTAAATATATGGGCACCTCCACAGTACGCCTAGGAAATTGCCCTTGATTGGTCTGTTATTGTTGCTTTTTGTTGCTTGGATTGCGCGTGTGTATGTGTGCTTGTGTCAGTGGGACTAGTTAAAAGTGGCGCTCAAGAAGGCCCCCTCTGGTGTACCATGAATTTGCCTGAGCATCTCTTGAGCCATGTCTGTGTACAACTGTGTCCCCGCACCGCCCTCAGAAGTAGGTGTGAGTGAGGTCTTCGTTCCATTTGCAATGTGTGTCTTCTCGCATCACCCTCAGATCCTATGTAGGATAAGGGGGACCCTTGAAAGGGCACCCTCTCCCTAATCCCATCTCCTATCAGAAGTAGGTGTGAGGCCGTCTACTGTTTTGTATAGCAAATTGGGGTGCATTCCTGCTGTTTTTGCTACCTGGCAAGCGGAGTTGAGAGCCAGTCTTTTTAGGGTTTAGGGTTTAGGGTTTAGGGTTTAGGGTTTAGGGTTTAGGGTTTAGGGTTTAGGGTTTAGGGTTTAGATTTTGTTGGCTGTCACCTTTTCGCTCTCTAGCTGCCGCAACATGCACGACCCGGCTGCATGAAGGCAGGCAGCCGTACATAAGGACACGAACTTCCTTCGGCTTTCTTCGGCATGTCAAAGACTGCATGTGTTATCTACCCTATAAGCCCTATGCCCTAGACATTGCTAGCAACCCTAGACCCTAAACATTGCTAGCAAACCCACGCGTGCCCCAATGCCTAACTCTGAATCTGATCCAACACCCACCAAAGGTGCGAACCGCCTTCTTCGACTAGGCGACCCTTGCCCGTGCTGCAACGGGACCCCAACCCTCATGGGTTACGGGCTAGGGTAGACTAAACCCGTAACCCTTGATCCTAAGTGTTGATTTTGGGGGAACATGCTTGGGTGTGAGACTTGCTTGAGCCCTCCTTTTTTTCCCAACTCGTTGGTTCTGAGGGACTTTCCTCTTGGGTGTCAGGTTCGGGGATCCTAGCTCCCAGCTCCGAGGGTTTTGTTGTTGCATGAATCCTGAGGTAACGTCTTTGTGGTACTTTACTGTAACTTTAGAGCCTTAGCCTTTTTGGGTTTATTGGGTTTCTTAATAATAAGGCAGCTACATTTTTTTTTTAAGCTACCCTTCTGAGTGTAGCCAAGACGTGTGCTTCTTCCAGCGTGAGAGTTGTGAGTCCCACGGTGCAGCCGGTAATCCGTAGAAACACCAACGCTCGCAAGAAACCAGTCGCCGAGTTGGGATGTCCCCCCCCCCCCCTTTTTCTAGCAGTCCTTAATAGGGATTATAGTATAGTACCCCCTATGATAGTTCCTGTTAAGGATACTAACAGTCCTTAATAGGGATTCTAGTACCCCCTATTATAATCCCTACCAAGGGCAGTATACGGATGACCATCCCAGTCCCAGGTTATAATCCCTATGAAGGACTGTTAGTAGGTATGAGGTTTGTGTGACTTAAAACCCTAGAGCCCGAAACCCTGACATCTAAACCCTAAACCCTAAACCCCAAACCCTATACCCTAAACCCTAGCCCCTAACTCCCCTCGCCCCTTCAACCGCGAGCCTTTGCACTGGAAGGTGCAGCTGCCGGGCATTCCAGCCAGACCGGCCTTTGGGCGCGGTCCTTGAGGGTTATCGGGTCATGTATAGGGTGTAGGGTTTAGGGCTTAAGGTTTTGGGTTTAGGGTATAGGATTTTGGGTTTAGGGTTTATAGGGTTTTTAGGGTTTGTAGGGTTTGTAGGGTTTATAGGGTTTATAGGGCTTGTAGGGCTGAAAGGGTTTAGAGGGTTTATAGGGTTTAGAGGGTTTATAGGGTTTATAGGGTTTATAGGTTTATAGGGTTTACAAGGTTTACAAGGTTTATAGGGTTAAGGTTTAGGGTTTAGGAGTTTTGAAGGTTTACAGGGTTTAGTGTTTAGGGTCATTGGGTTAGTAGGGTTAAGGGTTGATATGGTTTAGGGTTTACACTGATAGAGTGATAGGGTTACAAGGTTACATGGTGAGAAGCTTCAGGGTTTTCTGTTTTTGGATTGGGGATGTTCGGGGTGTGGTTTTGATTGCCTCCAAACATAATAGCTATCAGAGGAATGAGCGGCACATAGACAGACACGGTTTCTCGGAGGGCTCGAGGTCAAAATGAACACCTTCCTCGTTGCGCAGGGTCCTACCTGTGCAAGGTTTCACATGCGTTGGAGAGACTCGCCCTTTAGCAGGTCGACTAATGCCCTAAAGCTAAGCCCTAAGCCCTAAACACAAACCCTAAACTCTAAACCCTAAACCCTAAACCCTAAACCCTAAACCCTAAACCCTAAACCCTAAACCCTACACCTACGCACCTGAACCAGGCCCGCCTTTGTCAAGCCGTGGGGCCCACAAGGTCAAGTGCTTCCGCGCGCGCAAGGACATCTGAGGGCACGAGGCCGCCGGTGGGGGGGGGGGGGTTAGGGTTTAGGGTTTAGGGTTTAGGGTTTAGGGTTTAGGGTTTAGGGTTTAGGGTTTAGGGTTAGGGTTTAGGGTTTGGGGTTTCGGGTTTCGGGTTTGGGGTGCAGGGTTTAGGGTTTGGTAGTGGGAGTCCTAATATGTTCCTGGTTTCGGGTTTGCACGTCGGCAACTTCAAAGGCATTCAGAAAATGTGGAGATATTGGTGAACATCGACACTTGCTTGGGCCCGTACATTTTCTATCCCTAAACCCTAAACCCTAAACCCTAAACCCTAAACCCTAAACCCTAAACCCTAAACCCTAAACCCTAAACCCTAAACCCTACACCAAACCCTTTTTTTCGGCTACTCAGACTTACGCAGCCAACCTGTGCTGTGGGCTCTAAGCAGCTTTGGCTATCCTTTCGCAGGTTTAGGGTTTAGGGTTTTAGGGTTTAGGGCTTAGGGTTTAGGGTTTAGGGTTTAGGAAGTTTAGGGTTTAGGGTTTTTTGGGGTCTGGGTTGTTGGACAAGTAAGCAGAAGAAGGCTTCCATCAAGCACTGAGGACCTCGACTCCCGCTGGAGTTACGTCAGCTACCTGAACACGGCCCCCCCCTTCGCCCAGCAGTTTCTCTTGGCGTTGGACCAAAGCTTCAGGCGAGGGTTTGCGGTTTCGGGTGGTTTTTTTTGCTTGGGCCCCCTCGGACCAAATGAACCCGAAGTTTGGGATCATATATACCCTATACTACTAATTCGATGAGAAAGGCATCTGAACCAAAACCCGTTTAGGGTTGAGTTGGTCCCAAAGGTTTGAGGGGCGACCAGATAGTTCATAGCGCGCCCTGTAGAGCAGAGGAGCTTTTCGACTATCTGCTTAAGAACCCAGCAAAAACACAAGAAAGAATAATTTTGATAGTTGTGAGGGGTTTAGCGGGCATCCAAGTCACTTGAAGGACAAGAAAGTACAGCCCCAATTTGGCCGTGGGGTGGTTTGTAGGAACCTTTCCGGGGATCGAATCTGCTTTCGAGGTCCTACTCCCAGTGGTTTGGGTTACTTGATGACTTAATTGTCTTGTGTTCGATGCGGAAGCAGCTACTTGAATGCTTTCTTCTCTTGTTCGGGACGTCAACCTTCAGCCCCGAAGCCCTAAAGCGCTAAAGCCCTGAACCCAAACCGCAAACGTCAGGTGGGTCGTGTCGCCCAACCGAACCCACCCCAAACCCGAATCCCCGAAACCTTAAGCCCAAAGCCCGAAACCCAACTACCGCCCACAAAGGGCGAAGGGGGGGGCGTGGGGGGGAGAGGGGAGTGATATACCCTACACCCCAAACCCTAAGCCCTAAACCCCAAACCCCAAACCCCAAACCCCAAACCCAAACCCCAAACCCTAACCTAATATAGGCCACCCTACCTGGGGACTTCCCGCCTGAACCTTAAGCCGAAACATGCCCCAAGCTTCCACACGGATCATGCCCCAAGGGTTTTGAGAGTTGGGTTTAGGGTTTAGGGTTTAGGGTTTAGGGTTTAGGGTTTAGGGTTTAGGGTTCAGGGTCTAGGGTCTAGGGTTTAGGGTTTAGGGTTTAGGGTTTAGGGTTTAGGGTTTAGGGTCTAGGGTTTAGGGTTTAGGGTTTAGGGTGCATAGGGTGCATAGGGTGTATAGGGTGTGTAGGGTTTATAGGGTGTGTAGGGTTTATAGGGTTTATATAGGATGTAGGGGTTGCGGAGCTCGGTGAAAGAAACCAGCTGCCGTTCCCACATCCCCGCAGGATCCAGCTTAGGGTTTAGGGTTTAGGGTTTAGGGATTAGGGTTTTTAGTGATACTTGCTTTGAGTCACGCTATGTCCTCGATCGCGTTGCACGTGGCCTTGCTAAGTGGCGAGCAGAAAGCCTTTTCTCTGACACCCCACTCTACCGTCGGCGAGCTGAGGGAGGTTGTTCAGAAGGAGTGGCAGAAACCCATCGGGAAGCTGATAAGTGCCTCAGGAGCCCGCTTGTTGGAGTCGGCTACACTCACGCAAGCGGGCATCAGAGAAAACGAGGTGATCACCGCCATCATCCAAGATGTCTCTGTAGCAGCCACAAGGGACGCATTTGCCGCGATCCGCGCGAATGGCACCGTAGTGACATGGGGATGCCCAGACTCTGGCGGCGATTGCAGCGCAGTGAAGAACCAGCTGCAGAATGTGCAGCGAATCCAAGCAACATGTGGTGCTTTTGCCGCCATCCTGGAAAATGGTTCAGTAGTGTCTTGGGGGCACGCGGACTTAGGTGGAGACAGCTCCGATGTGCAAAGCGAGCTCCAGGGCGTGTGCCAGATTCAAGCTGCACATGCTGCTTTCGCTGCAATCAAGGTGGACGGATCTGTAGTGACCCTTAGAAGCCCAGTGGTGCCTTTTACCCTTTTGTTTGTTCTGGGTTCCCTGATAAAGTATAACCAACCCCAAAAAGGGTGCCCATATTGTCATATGGTTACTGGGCTACCAAGGACCTGGGGAGCGCCGAATTACGGAGGCGACTGCAGTGCTGTGCGCGACCAGCTTGCCAGCGTGCAGCACATCCAATCCAGCCTCGCGGCTTTCGCGGCCCTTCGGGCAGATGGACGGGTGGTGACGTGGGGTTCAGGCTACCTTGGTGGTGACAGCTCCGATGTGCGCGATGAGCTGCGGGATGTCCTGCAAGTCGCTCCCATCTTTCCTTTCGGTTTTGCCGCAATCAAAGCTGGAGGTAGAATTGTATGCTGGGGCGGCATGTTGTACCGTGGTGTGCATCAAACTGGGCTGGACAGCATTGCGCACTTCCAAGCCAATAGCGCGCGATGGGCTGCTGCCACAGAACAGGGGCGCCTGGCCCTCAGCCTTCGAAGCCATGGCCAGGGGTGCCTGCAGGTGCCGGACGGTGCAGCCAGCATTGTGTCCTGCACATTCGACACAGTCGCGATACTTCAGAAAGATGGAACGGTGCAGTTTTGGGGGTGCTCTGTCCCAGAGCAGCTCAGGAAGAAATTAACAAGCGTTGTCCGACTTCGATGTGGACCCGGTGACTATGCCATGTGTGCGGCGATCCGATCAGATGGATCTGTTGTGGCCTGGCAGTACTCGGCGCGGGGGGCCCTGTCTGTTAATGGTCGTAAATGCGAGCAGCTGCAGAATGTCACTGACGTGCAGGTGACCCGCGGCGCTTTTGCGGCACTTCGGACAGATGGGACCGTCGTTACGTGGGGGAGTGCTGATTCTGGCGGGGACAGTGCCAGCGTTCAGGGACAGCTGAAGAACGTGGTACGCATTCAAGCAGGCCATGCAGCCTTTGCTGCCATCCGTTCTGATGGATCCGTGGTATCATGGGGTGACCCGGTGTATGGAGGCGACAGCAGCCGAGTTCGAGACCAGCTGGGCCAAGCGTGGGTGGAGACCGAGGCAGCGAAGCCACGACCCCGCGTCAGCAAGCCGAAGGCCAAGCCTGGAGTCCTCAAGAAGCCGTCAAAGAGGCAAACAAAAAAACCTTTGCCGGATTCCGAGGGGTGTCCTTGCGCCTACATCGGGTAGAATATGGGGGGGGGCTTTAATAATTAGAATAGGGTTTTTCGTAGCTATTCCGACCCCTATCTTATGAGCTTGTAGGGTACTCCCAATACAGTGACATCATGGCTTCGATCGTGGCTTCGGTCCTCAGTATCCTACTGAGATGTATGGGAACACTGCCCCCGAAACCCGAACCACCCACTCCTGTTGCTACGCAGTTTTTTCACACTTTCCAAAGTTCCACAGGCAGATGTTCGAAAGGATGTTGCCCAGCAAGGAACTGACTCCCGTCTGCATCGAGTCGGTGAAAGGGAGGGAAACCCAAGACCCCAAACCAGGCCCTAACCCAAAGAACTCCAGCCCTGTTTCCTGTTCCAATTATGCTAGTGATGTCGCCGCATTAATTCGGTTGCATAAAAACCCCTACCCTAAAGCCTAGAAACCCTAAGCCGCGCAGGCCCTTAAACCCCAAACCCATTCTCGCCGTCAGGGTTCGGGCACGCAGGCCACACGGCTAAAACCTGTCGGACCCCAACCATCACTGATTTCCAACAGCACGTATTATTTTGGGGGTGTACGAAGATAGGGGGACCCGCAGTGTAGATCCAAGGAGAAGGATCCCCTTAGAATAAGGACCTCAACAGGGTACCCTTAATTTCCTACACCCTAGGCCCAAAACCCTGAACCCCAATTTGGGTTCACGGTTTATAGGGTTAAAACCCTATAGGGGGCTCGGAAGAGCCGAAATGGTCGGGCAAAACCGGAGCATCCGAAATGACCGAATGTGACGTTGGGCTGTGGGTTCTGAATGGAATAGTCCATGTCGGACATTGAGGGGGGGAGGGGTTTTAAGTGGGGTTCCGAGTGTAGGGCTCCCACCTTTCATACTCGAATACCATATACCTTAAGCCGTATACAAAGAAGACCCTTATACAAACCCCGAACTCTAAACCCTTTTGGGGTTCGCGGCGAAACCCCAAGACTCAGCGCTCAGGTAGCGGCGGCACGAAGCAGGCTGGGCAAGGTGAGCAAAGTCCAGCTGATCATTGTTATAGGGTTCAGCATATCTAAGGCTTGTGCAGGATGTTTAAGAGGCTCTGTTCTTTCGGGACTGACTTGTTTTAGGACTTCGCTGACTTGCGTTTCACCTCTGGTCTGGGTGGTGCTTGTACCTTGTTCTTAACGTTGTGAAAAAGGGAAAGACCGAATCAGAACATGAGGTAACGAGTATTGCCATCAGTATTGCCCTCTCCTGATTGGGCCATTTTGTGCTTTGCTGACGTGCTAGTGGCTTCTTCTTCCACGTTGCTTGCAGTGACATCGAGAAAACCTCAATCAACAAAAAGTTGTTGCCCGGGAGGCCTAAGCCCTACACCCGACAGGTAAGTGAAACAGGGTTTATGCTACTGTTATTGGTGAGTGTATATTACATACATATACATATATATATATATATATATATTGGGTGTCCTTTTGGGGATACAAGGAATATAAACCCTACTTCATGTAGCCCGTCGCCAGTCACTGAACCATTGGGCCCTCGAGCACTGTAGCAGCCGGCGCATGCACTTACGCTTTAGGGTTTAGGGTTTAGGGTTTAGGGTTTAGGGTTTAGGGTTAGGGTTTAGGGTTAGGGTTTAGGGTTTAGGGTTTTTAGGGTTTAGGTTTAGGGTTTAGGGCTTAGGGTTTAGGTTTAGGGGTTAGGGTTTAGGGTTTAGGGTTTAGGGTTTAGGGTTTAGGGTTTAGGGTTTAGGGTTTAGGGTTTAGGGTTTAGGGTTTAGGGTTTTGGCGTGCGTCGTCGAGGCTAAGCTTCTCCAAGTAAACCTTGCACGCCAAACCCCTAAATTGGGATGTGTGTTTCTTGCTTATTGCTTGTTTGTCTTGCTCACAGCTTCCCTAAGCCCTTACCCAAAGGATCCATGTACCTATATGGTATATACCTGGGCCCTAAAGCTACGATATAGGAACCCCTTTAAGGCCCAAGTATATATCATATAGGTACATGGATCCTTTGGGTTAGACTTAACCTGAAACCGCCAAATTGGAATAGACAGCTAGCCTTGGCTGCATCTCCGCAGGCCAGGTAGCACATCATCGACGTCCGTTGCTGCGACAGGACCATTCAGTTCTCACTCCTCGCAAGGCCCGGGGTTAGGGGTTCAGGGGTTTTTTGGGGTCTTAGCGTGTTAGGGTTTAGGGTAGAGTGTTGAACATTGAGTTTCTGAGTTTTTCTCAGCTCTGAATGTACTAAATAATGGGCTGTCGGTGCAGGGCTGTTCTAACTGGTCTTGCTGCTTTCGACTTTGGAAAATGAGATCCGAAGCCCGTTTGACATGAATCCTACACCCTAAACCCTACACCCCGAACCCCGTTTGACATGATGGGCTGAGGGTTCAGGGCTTGGGGAGGCTCGGTGCCTCGGGTGCAGAGGGTGCCAATACTTTCCAGTTCAAAGGCTCTAGCATCTGAGCCACCTTCCAAAGGCACAAGAATATAATCAATATTTATTATATTTAAAAAAAAGAATCTACAATAACGCAGATATACATATATATATATATATAGATGCAAATGTCCACACATTTTTCTAGAGACTCTGATAGAGCAAGTAGAGAAGGACAGCTCGCAACTGGCACTTCCGTTTCCAGGAGAGCTGCGGCGGCGAGTCCTAGATGAGGAGCCCATTGTGCAGACAGACCCTAAGCCCTAAACCCTAAACCCTAAACCCCAAACCCTAAACCCTAAACCCTGAACCCTGAACCCTGAACCCGAAACCCTAAACCCGGTTCAAGGTTTGCTGCGAGTTGTGCTTTTGGGCAGTTAAGGTAGTACTAGCTGTTGTTTGCGTGGGGTTTAGAGTTTAGGGGCATGTTCTGCAAGCCTACCCTGAACCCTAAACCCTCATAAGCTCAGGGGGATCATTAAGCCTAGGGTATTTTTTAAGGGGTAGTAGTAGTAGAGGGGGTAGTAGGGAAACCCATGATAAACGCTGACTTACCGATGTGCATGGCGAGAGTTGAGGGCATCGGGGACTTCGAAAGTGGTTAGGAAGCGAGGTTCCTAAGTAGGATACCCTACACCCTAAACCTAAACACTAATGTAGCCCCAATTAGGGTCCGTTTAGGGCACTTGAAACTTTATGTTGTATGTTCCTGCTCCAGAGTTCAGGCCATCTCCACATGCTTCTTTTAAGGGTGTGTAGGCAGGGCTCGCGGGCTTCACACCCTGCACCCTAAATCTTCATCCCTAAACCCTAAACCCTCAAGGACTATCTTTTTGAATCCGCTCGCCCTTTCCGGCAACCTGGGCCAACATGTCAAGCCCCGCCAACCCAACGCAAACTTTAAGCTCAAACTCAAAGCCCTGAACTTTCAAAGCCTAAGTCCCAAACCCAAACCCCTAGACCCTAGACCCTAGACCCTAGACCCTAGACCCTAAACCCTAAACCCTAAACCCTAAACCCTAACCCTAAATCCTAACCCTAAACCCTAAACCCTAAACCCTAACCCCCCCCCCCTCCCCATGTACTCTCCATCTGCTGGAGCGTGCCCGCACGCGCGCCTTGCGCTTCCGCCTTCCTTGGGGGTCCTGCCGGCCCCAGTGGCCCACCATAGCCACCGAGTGCGCCAGAAGGAGGCCCTACATCCTAATGTTTGGGTTTTAGGGTTCAGGGTTCAGGGTTTAGGGTTTAGGGTTTAGGGGCTTCTGCGGCTTTAGGATTCTAGGGTTTTTGCGTTTGGGGTTTGTGCAGTTTTCAGGTTTTTTGGGTTTAGGACTTGTGTAGTTTTCTGCCTCTATGGTTTGGGGTTTGGGTTGCACAGTACCATGATGGAACGAGGTACGCGAAGACAGTGAGTTTTGTGTGTGTGGGCACCTACTTGCATAGCACTACTGTAACTGGACCCTTTGAGTCCACACGGTATCTTCGGCTGAGGGTCCTTAGGGTTTAGGGTTTGGGGTTTAGGGTTTTGGGTTTAGGGCCACAAATTCCAGCAATTTGGGCTTGCATGTAGGCCAGGGCAGGGAACCTGCCAAAAGGGCTGATAACTTAACTTCTAAGGGTAGTGTCATTGGCCCTTAATGTGGTTCCTTGCCTCCTTTGAAGGGTTCTGAAGTAAGGGCCCTTGGGTTTTACTGGTATATAAAGGGGGATCCCCCTTTAAGGGCCCATAATAAGGGACCATGCAGCTACCCTAAGATAGTAGGAGGCCCACGGCTTCTTAAGGGGAGATCCCACAGATGGCCCCCCCGAAGACCCGAACCCCCTCTCGCGAACCCCAGGGTTGAAGTGCTCAAAGTTTCCCTCTTTTCCCCTGTGGGTTTAGGGTTGAGGGTTCAGGGTATAGGGTTTAGGGGTTTAGGGTTTAGGGTTTAGGGTGTGGGTTTAGGGTTGAGGGTTTAGGGTTTCAGGGGGTCGTGGTGGGTTTGCACTTCAGGTGGATCGTGTCAGGTTCGCGGTTCAGGGGTTTAGGGCTAAAGGTTAAGAGGGCTAATGTTTTGGGTTTCCTTCTTCCTCCCAATGGTTAGGGTCATGGTGGATTTAGGTTCTAGGCTCAGGGTTTAGGGTTCAGGTTTGGCCCTGAGGTTCGTGGTGGTCTTAGGGTGAAAGGTTTGCATCGAAACAGAGCTAAGGTTCCCCCCCCCTTCCCCCCCTCCCCCTTCGAAAACCGAACCTGAACCCCGCTCGCCCCCCCGCGATCCCCGAAACCGAATCAGGCAGGGGCGCTTACTGCAGTACCTGATGCGGTGATGACTCTAAAACAGGGGCCGCTTCCCCAAAAGGGGCCATAGTTTAGCGAAATCACCAGCTCTTACTAATCTAGCCCTAAACCCTAAACCCCAACCCCCCCAAACCCTAAACCCTAAACCCCGAACCCCCAAACCCTAAACCTTAGTTTAGCCCAGGGGGCTCCCCCGTGAAGTTTCGCGGCAGGTGGGCCAAAGCTGCCCGCTCTTCGTGGCCGCCATGATCTCTTCAGGCGTCGGCGTTTTGGATGATCTGTATTCCTTTTGGCGTGGCGGGGTCTAGGGTTTAGTAGGGTTAGGGTTCAGGGTTTAGGGTTTAGGGTTTAGGGTGTAGGGTTTAGGGTTTAGGCACTAGGGTTCAGGGTTTAGGGCGGTTTAGGGTTTAGAAGCTAGCCGGTGCTGGTTGCAAGGTAAGCCCAAAACCCTACAAGCTAGGTTGGATTGAGAGGGCGTCCGTGTCAGGATGCACATTGCTGACAGCAAGGGACATATACTGTCTGGAGCAGCCGGGGATATCAACCCGGGTTTTGGAGCCACGCAAAGCAGCTGACCTCGAGTGCTATGCTGATCCTTCAGACGAGTCCAACCCCTTGAGCCTTAACCCTACGCACCCTAAACCCTGAACCCTAAACCCTAAACCCTATACCCTAAACCCTAAACCCCAAACCCTTAGACCCCTCTTAGAGGACTGGCTCGATCAAGCTTCTCTTCGGCCCCCGCGACTGTCCCGCCATCGGCAGCACGCGCCGCGAAGCTCGGCCCTGTGAACGTGCCCAAAGAGCCCGATACTTTAGTAAGGGGTTTGGGGTTTAGGGTTTAGGGCCCAATACCCCTCAATTCAGGGGTATTGGTCTCTCTGGGTAAGGATGAGGGTTTCAGAGTTTAGGCGTTTAGGGTTTAGGGTACAGGGTTAGGGGTTTAGGGGATAAAGGGTTTCAATAAAGGTTTTTTTTCGTTTGAGGTTTCAGGTTTCTTGTTTAGGGTTTAGGCTCTAGGGTCTGAGATTAGGCAGGGTTTAGGGTTTAGGGTTTAGGGTTTAGGGTTTAGGGTTTAGGGTTTAGGGTTTAGGGTTTAGGGTTTAGGGTTTAGGGTTTAGGGTTTAGGGTTTAGGGTTTAGGGACCCTGCTCGGGGCAAAACCCGAAACCCGAAACCTGAAGCCCCAAACCCGAAACCCGAAACCCGAAACCTTAAACCCTAAACCCTACACCCTAAACCCTAAACCCTAAACCCTAAACCCTAAACCCTAAACCCTAAACCCTATCGAATTGCAGAAAGGACGATCACGGGGGCCTACATCGGGGCGATCGGCCGGGTCAAGTCCAAACGCTTCACGGGATTCTGAGGGCCAGTTCTGGGCTTGGGGATCTGTAGGGCCTCAGGGATTTGGGAGGTTTCCGGTTTAGGGTTTAGGGTTCAGGGTTTAGGGCCAGGGGTTGAGGGAGTTGGGATTATTAGGGTTTGGGGCCGGGGTGAACGTCATGGTCAACAAGGGAACGTCAGACGCACGCAAATTGCCTTGCTTCCTCTGCTCCACTGTGGGCGCACGGCACCCTCGGCAGGCCTCTGCTTGCTTGTGGCCCCCAGTACCATCTTCGGCCTCTTCTTTCATGCGGCCGAGTTGCGCAGCATTTGGATTCGGGTTTTCGGCTCGCTGTGCGCCCTCCTGGGATGGTACTACATCGGCGCTGCCCGCGATGGCACTTCGGAAGGGTATCTTTCGGGCGCAGGGCTTGGGTTTCACCTAGAGAGCAACCTACATCACACCAACAAGTAAGCTAAACCCAAAATTTATCCTTTCAAGCCTTCGTTCAGGGCACATTTTCCTTTTGTATGGCGGGTATATAGTCAATTTTTGCTGATGTTGCGATCGGCCCTGGAAACCCCGAACCTAGCATTTGGCTCAGGGTTTAGGGTTTAGGTCCAGCTTGTGAGAAGCTCCCTGTCGGCTGCTCCCTTTTTTCGGACAAGCAAGGTGCTCCAAGAAGCGCTCGCATGAGGGATGATCTACCCCAAAGGATCCATGTACCTATATAGTATATACTTGGGCCTTAAAGGGGGTTCCTATATAGTAGCTTTCGGGCCCAAGTATGTACTATATAAGTACATGGATCCTTAGGGTACTGGTTCTTAGTAGTCAAAGAGGTACCCTACATAATCCCTTCAAGGGTTTAACAAAAGAAAGGACATATGAGGGCTTGAGGTACCCTACGTCATCCCTTGCTGAGTTGCCTACGCCCTAAACCCTAGCTCAAACCCCAGACCCAATAGACCCCTACGTAGAAGTTTTTTGACTTAGTAAGCTGTCTACTGAGTATCCCCTAGAAACCCGTTAAAAATCCCCGTGACCCACCCTACTAAGCCTCCTTACTAAGTCAAAACGGGCAACATTGAAAAGCCGAGGTAGCCGCGGCTTCCTTGAGGCAACCGTATCTGGCCGCCTGGTGCTGGCACTGGTGCTGATGGCCATCGTGGGACTGGAAGAACCTCCTCTCGGCTCAGGGTTTGGGGTTTAGAGTTTAGAGTTTAGGGTTTAGGGTTTAGGGTTGGGTTTTGGGCTTGGGGGCTTCAGAGTATAGTCCAGGGTTTTGGGGTTTAATTCGGTTTTAGGAGATAGGGTTTTGGAGTTCAGAACCTAGGGCCTAGGGCGGCAGCTTCTGCACCCTAACTTTCGAGATGTAATCTCTCTGGGCTCAGGGTTTAGGGTTTATCGGGTTCAGGGTTCAGGGTTTAGGGTTTAGGGTTTAGGGTTTAGGGTTTAGGGTTTAGGGTTTAGGGTTTAGGGTTTAGGGTTTAGGGCTCACAAGGGGCCGGCGCTACCCCGCCCTGGCGAGTCCTTTGGCTGCTGGTTTCGATCCAGCCCCTCGCAAGCAAGACCTGTGAGCCTGTTTGAAGGTTTAGGGTTTAGGGTTTAGGGTTTAAGGTTTAGGGTTTAGGGTTTAGGGTTTAGGGTTTAGGGTTTAGGGTTTAGGGTTTAGGGTTTAGGGTTTAGGGTTTGGAAAACTGGATCTATTGGGCTTTATGACCTACAGGGGTTGAGGGTTTTTGACATCCCACAGCGTGGATTCGAGAATTCAAGTTATGTGCATTCATTCTTCCTAAATCAGAAGAGCGCACGCAATTCGAAATAGATGCTTGCATCAGGGCCAACATGCATGAAACGATGCAAACCCCTAAACCCTAAACCCTAAGCCCTAAGCCCTAAGCTCTAAACCCTAGAGATTAGACTGCCTGCTCCACATCCCTCCGTCGGTGAAGTCCTTCGCCAAGGTCACATGGGGCTGGTTCTGCTTGCAGCTACGATGCCAGGATCAAACAGGACTTGTTGAGCACTTTAAAGTCTTCCACTATCGTAGAATCCTCCCATAGACCCCCAAGGTCTAGGATGGCAACCGTGTCCATGTGGCTCTGCGGTGCACAAAACCGCGCTAAACCCTCACCCTTAAACACTAACCCCTAAGCCCTAACCCCAAAAACCTTAACCCTTAAACACTAAGCCCCAGACCCTAAACCCCAAACCCCCGAAAACCCCCTAAAACCCTAACCTCTAGAAACCCTAAACCCCTAAACCCTTGAAATCCGAAGCCGCTAACCTGCCTAATACAGGGCTCGGAATAATTGCTAATAGTATTCCCTTAAGGTCCCTTTATCGTTATACTATCATAGCCCCCAAAACCCTATTCTCACTATTCAGTCACCTAACCCTAAACCCTAAACCCTAAACCCTATATTCTAAGGAATGCAGTGGGGGCTTTGGCCATGCGCCGTGCTCTTCGGAGACCGCGATGAGCTGCAAGGCTCTTTGGTTGGCACGGTTTTTAGGGTTTAGGATGTAGGGTTTAGGGTTTGGGGTTTAGGGTTTAGGATTTAGGGTTTAGGGTTTGGGGCTTAGCGTCTAGGGCTTAGCGTCTAGGTTGAGGGTTAAGGTTTAGGGTGGGTTTTGGGTGTTTTGCGGGAGAGGTTCGGGTAGTGCAGGGTTTATGCTACTAGGGTTTGGCGGTTGGGGATTTTCAGCGTTTTCTTTTGCATGGCAGGGCTTAGAGGGGTTCATTCTCCTTGGCCTGTCTAGACACTCGCACACACAGAGCTTCTAAACCAGACTGTTCTTGAACATGAGGCTGTTGATGGAAGTGTTAGCTGTTTCTGCTTGTTGAGGGCCGTCAGAATTGTGGAACTGGCATCCGACGCAGTCGCTCCCGCAAACAAGAGGTGAAAACCTAAACAAGAAGCCCCAAACCCCAAACCCCAAACCCCAAACCCGAAACCCTAAACCCTAAACCCCAAACCCCAAACCCCAAACCCTAAACCCTAATCCCTAAACCCCAAACCCCAAACCCTACCCCAAACCCTAAACCCTAAACCCTAAACAACAAATCTGCTCCAGGGTCGCTTGAGACTCGGCCCTGGCCGGGCCATTTTAAAGCTTACGAATCCCAAGCCTTTCGGCCACCACAGAAGCCCCAAACCGTGTAAGCCTCAGAGTTCCTAGTACTTGATGGGGTTTAGGGTTTAGGGTTTAGGGTTTAGGGTTTAGGGTCTAGGGCCTAGGGTTTAGGGCTTCAGGGAACTTAATCACCTTACTATGCATGTTTGAGCCTTAGACAGCACCAGGCCTTGCAAGCCTCTAACTTTGCCCATGCCGCCCTAGAGGCTTAAATCCTAACCCTAAACCCTAAACCCCAAACTCTAAACCCTAAACTCTAAACCCTAAACCCTAAACCTAAACCCTACACCCTAAACCCTAAACCCTAAGCCCTAGACCCTAAACCCTAAACCCTAAACCCTAAACTACTATTTGCTTTTGAACCTCCCCCCCAAACAAACTCAAAATGTTCTTGCATGTAAGGGCAATTAGGGATTGTTATCCTTAGTGTTTTACTTTTGTTTTGCGTGTGTGGGGCGGGGGGTCCTTAACCAAATAGTAGTAGACCCTTATACAACCCCGAGACCCTAAACCTGGCTTGTGATTTGGTGTTGGTCATTGGTGGTGTAGCCTATGGCTTTGCTAGTAGGGCGTGGGGTTTGCTAGTAGGGCGTAGGGTTCTGTTCAGGGTAGTTTCGAGCGAGGTAAGAAAAGATTGAGGGGCAAGGAAGACTTCTAGGTCAGGTTGCAGGCTCCAGGCAAATTTGGGTTCAGGGTTTCGTGGTTCGGGCTTAGGGTTTAGGGTACTTCAGTGTTTAGGGTTGCTTTCTAAACCCTAAACCATAAACCCTATACCCTAAACCCTAAACCCTAAACCCTAAACCCTAAACCCTAAACCGGGATGTGCCAAGGTTTCCATGGGTGCTCGCAGCCAAAGAGCACGCGCACCCGAGCGCCCTGGTACGGCCCGCGCGTGCCGGTCTCTATCTGCAGAGTTGCCGCGCGCAAAAGGAGGGTTTAGGGTTTAGCGTTTAGGGTTGAGGGTTAGGGGTTTTAGGTTTTAGGGTTTAGGGTTTTGGGTTTAGGGTTTACGGTTTAGGGGGCTGTTTTTGGATTCGCTACCATCGCCTGAGATTACACGAGTTTCTGCATGGGGTGTTACCTTGGACCTCAAGTTTCCAGAAAGCGCGCATGTGCCAGATCTTTTGTAACTTGCCGCTCTGTTGTTTGCTTGCTTCATCGCAGTTTTGTTTTTGAACGACCAAGGTGCTCCCCCCAAGCCTTTCAGGCCTACACGCTTGGGTTTGGGGTGTGGGGTGTAGGGAGCCAGGAGGTTTGAGGCCATAAAGTATAGGATGCTCAGGTGTAGGCTTTCGGCACCTTGGACTCTTGGAAGGCGCCCGGTTTAGGGTTTGGGGCTTAAGGTGTAGGGTTTAGGGCTTGGGGTTTAGGGTCTGCCATGTGCAGACTTCTGTGCCTCTCGTGGCTGCTTCTTGGGGTCCTGGGCGCTTGCCCTCGTAACTTCTACGAAAGCGCTGGTTATTGTCACCCCTGCGGCAGAAATCACACGAATCCAGATGGCGTCGGATACTGCACAAGATGCCCTACAAACCATTTCACTCCCAGGGGCTCCTCTCGCCGGCGCGCGTGCTATCTTGGCAATGATCGACGGAGGAGGATCGACTCGCCGGGCTTGAATCCGTGTTACTCCACTTCAGGGATGCCAGATTGCATGGCCTGCCCTGCTGGCCAGATGTGGAACTCCGGATCCGGGGCGGCGGACTGCGTTCCATGTCCGGCAGGGCACATGTCGTACCAAGGAGGCTTGTGCCTCCAAACGCTGGCCTTCATGTTGGAGCACGGCCCGACTCCTTCCTTCTCAGCCCAAGCCGACAACTATGGCCTTCTCCAGCTGAGTTTCCAGGTCTCGTTTGGTGCTGTTTACGAGAATATCTCTATGGTCTATTCCGTTGACGTCCAGCCCGACGCAGGCAGCCTGTCTGCAGGAGCTGTTCCATGCGATGGTCTCTTCAAGTGGACGGATCGGCAAGTGGGCACGCAGACTTTCCGGAATTCGACGAAGACGCTGACGTACACCGAGCTGGATGGCGCATGCAAGCTCGGCACTACCTTCGAGGCAAGTGAGGTGGTCCGAAGTGGTGTCGCAGCCGTCTTCCTGTGCCGGGGCACGCTCACTGAGTGCCAGCAGGTGCCGTGGTTGGGGTTCAGGGTATTGGCCTTAACCCTAAACCCTTACAGGGGCTTCAATCGTTGCAAACCTGAGTTCTGGGTCGACTGCCGGCAACTTTCAGCCCCTCGACTCAGGAATTGGGTTTCCAGGTAAACCCCCACAGCACACTCCAAAAGCCTGCGCAGGAGCCCTGTGCCCAGAAGGGATCATTCCTAGAGGTGCAGAGTGTATGGTTTAGGGTTGAGGGTGTACACCATCATGCCAAGGTCTGCATGAAATTTCCCGTCCTTTTACGAACGGTGTTTATCCTCAGTCCACAGCCGGCACCGAAACTTTCAACTTCGCGCCTCAAGGAAACTGTACACTTCGTCTACAATACATCCACACTGGCATCCCTAAGAGCATTCAAGTTGGGGTTTTTTAGGGTTTAGGGCTCAGGGTTTGGGCGGATTTAATTTTTGGGGTTTTGGGGTTTTGCTTTTGTTTGGGTTTTGTTTTGTTTTTTTGGGGTTTTGGGTTTTTTGGGTTTTGGTTTGTTATTGTTTAGGCTAGGGCTTGCCCTTACCACGATCATGACGATCATGACTCGTATTGCTGATGCCAGCCGATTGCAACAAGCATTTCTATCACGACTCTTCTTGCTGCTGCTGAGTGTTTTGGAGTACTATACTTTAATTTGGATCTGGTTCTGGGTTCCTATTATACCTAATTTTACCTAAAAGTGCGTACTTTTTCCAGGGTCTACTCCTAACACTACTCGACCGCTAAATCTTAACCCCAAAGAACTACGAAGCGAGTGAAGCCCCGAAGAACTTCGAAGAGAACTCAAAACCTTAAGCCTCGAAGAACTTCGAAGAGAACCCTGAACCCTAAACCCCGAAGAGCTACCAAGCGAACCCTTAACCCTAAACCCCGAAGAACTACGAAGAGAACCTTAAACCCGAAGCCCCCAAAGAATTACAAGTAAAACCCTAAACCCCAAAGAGCTACGAAGATAGCCTTAAACCCTAAACCCCCAAAGAACTAAAAAGATTACCCCAAACCCTAAGCCCCGAACAGCTGCGAAGAAAACCTTAAACCCTAAACCCCCAAAGAACTGGAAAGAAAACTCTAAACCCCCGAAGAACTGCGAAGAGAACCTTAAACCCCAAACCCCAACGAGCTGCGAATCGAACCTTGAATCCCGAAGAACTACGAAAACAACCCCAAGCCCTACCAAAACCCCCGAAGAGCTACGAAGAGGTGATTCAGCCCTAAACCCTAAACCCTAAAACCTAAACCCTAAACCCTAAACCCTAAACCCCCAAGAGGTGATTCAGTCCTGGCACTTTCCTTTGACTCTCCGCTTCCCCCGAGCGACCCACGCGTACTACACCGGGCTTCTGGCCACCGAGCCGAAGGCTTCGGAATTTTGGGGTTCGCGGGATTTAGGGTTCAGGGTTTAGGGTTGAGGGAGGGTCTAGGGTTTAGGGTTTAGGGTTTAGGGCTTCGGGTTTAGGGTTTAGGGTGTAGGGTTTAGGTAGGGTCTGGGGGGGAACGGTTTTGGTTCCCTGATATGCGCCCGCGTTGCGCGTAATCGACACCCCCCCCCCCCCCCCCATGGTATCCCCCCCCCCCACGGCATCCCCCCAAACCCTGCCTGTTAACCCTAAAAACACCACGGACCACGGGGGAGGACAGAGAAACCTCAGCCTAAACCCCACACTCTGAACCCTAAGCCCTAAAACTTAAACCCACCAATGAACGACAGGAGGGAGAAGGGTAAACCCGAAACCTTAGCCGCTTTAACCCTGAACCCTGAAGCGTAAACTCAGCACGAACCATTGGGGGGAGAGGGGAAACCATAAACCTACCATTACCCCAAACCTTGAACCCTGATTAAACTCTAAACCCACAATGAACCAATGGACCAGAGTGAAAATCCTGAACTCTACAGCCTAACCCTAAACCCCTAAACCACAAACCCATGAACCACGGACCATGAACCATAGGGGGGGGGGGGGAGGGGACCCCAAAACCCACCATGAACCACAGGGGGGGGGGGGGGGGGGGGGGGGATATGGGGGGGGGGGGGGGGAGGGGGTGCGCCTATGCTGGCGCAGATAGACCCCTTTACACGAACAAAGGGCAAACTGTACCCTGTTAATTCTTAGGTTACTCCCGGGTCTAGTTGAGCTTTGCGGCATTTAGGGTTTAGGTTTATTGCCTTAGGGTTTAGGGTTCAGGGTTTCGGGTTTAATCAAGGAATGGTTTAGGCTCCCTTGTATAAGAGGCTTTTTGGGTTTAGGTGGTCTACAGGCCTGGCAAAGCTGAGGTTGCCATCGAGGCTTCGGGTGCTTATTGGACTCGGGGTAGTTAGGTTTTGGGGCTTTCCCCAAATTCTGAAAGCATCCGTAGACCTTGATTCAAGGGACTAAAGGAGGGAACCTTCCAAGGGACCTTAGGGGTTATTTTGGGGGTCATTTAGGGGCTACCTAGGTATATAGGGACTCGAAAGGGCAATAGGGGAATAAGATTCAGGGTCCATTCTATAGGGCTCCCTCCTATATACCCCTTAAGTTAGCCAAATACCCTGAAAACCTACCCTCCGCACCCCCCCCCCCCGGCCGCTGAAGCCTGTTGAACTTTGAAGTCGCTGTCAATCTGAAGACTGCAAGAATGAAAGCTACCCGGAAAGGTTGTCCAGAACACTTCCGTCTACCTCGGGGCCTTTCCCACCGAGTTCCTGCTCTATGAGAGCAACTTCTTCACAAAGGCTGCTGGTGGGGAAGGGTGGGGCTTCCAAAGGTTGTGAGTTTAGGGTTGCGGCTTTACTTAAAGGATCAGGGGACTTATTGGCATGTAAGTGGGCGATAAGTGAGGTAACTCTACTTATAACTACTATACACTCCCAATTAAGGTACTTTAGGGTCTTAAGGGTTTGGGAGGAGACGAGCTCGTTTTCGGGAGCCGTGGTGCTGTTCCTTTTTGCGTGGCCCGCTTGCTGCTGGTACGCTTCAAGCTTTCAACCTTAAACCCTACACCCTACTTAGAGGATCCAGGCACTTAGTAATTAAGTAGGTTATAAGTGGTGAAAGGTAGAGTTACATTAGGTATAACCCCACTTGGTAAGTCCCCTCATCCTGAAAGTGGACCCTAAGCCCCTGACCTTCTGTTTGTTACTTGCTGCTTCTGGCTTCTCGCTTCAGGCTTCAGGTTGCTTCACAACCTGAACCCTGGGAAGGGGAAAGGGGAACCCCAGGGTTTAGGGTTTAGGGTTTAGGGTTTAGGGTTTAGGGCTTAGGGCTTAGGGAAAGCCATTCGTCTCAAGTTCTAGAAGCCCCGGAAGGGAGTGGCTGAGGGTTTAAGGATTTAGGGTTTAGGGTTCGAAGCCTAGAACAAGGAGTGGGTAGGGGAAACCCTGACTCAGCAGGGCAGGTGAGTGCCAACACCACGAACGAATGGGAAGCTTTCTCTGGTTGCTCCTTCGTTTTTGTTCCCGAAATGCAGGACGGTCCCTTGAAATCTCCAACCCCGATAGCAAGCAAGCCCTTGAACTTAACACTTTGAGCCCCAAACCCTTCAGCCTGAAGCAGCTGCCCAAACCCTGTAGCCTAAAGTTAGGAGGTACGGGCGTCGGGGTAGGAGGTATAGGGGCGGGGGTAGGTGGCGGGGGGTCAGGGAGGGGGAAATCAGGTAGGGGGCGGGATGGCCGGCCTATCATCAGATTAAAGCCCAAAGCCCAAAGCCCAAAGCCCAAAGCCCAAACCCCAAACCCCAAACCCCAAACCCCAAACCCCAAACCCCAAACCCCAAACCCCAAACCCCAAACCCACACCCCAAACCCCAAACCCCAAACCCCAAACCCCAAACCCCACACCCCAAACCCCAAACCCCAAACCCCAAACCCCAAACCCCAAACCCCAAACCCCAAACCCCAAACCCCAAACCCCAAACCCCAAACCCCAAACCCCAAACCCCAAACCCCAAACCCTAAACCCTAAACCCTAAACCCTAAACCCCAAGCCCGAGGCCAAGGACCTGGCGATCTATCGGGCTCATGACCGGGCCTTTGCGGAACTCCGCCTGCAGGGGGGTGGTGAGTTTCTGGGCAGCAGCTTTAGGGTTTAGGGTTTAGGGTTTAGGGTTTAGGGTTTAGGGTTTAGGGTTTAGGAAGCGTTTGGGGTTTAGGGTGGCATAACGCTGGTCACTAGAAGCACCGAGCTGAACTTCTCGGGGACATCCATCATCCCACGGGGAGTATTTACGACTTGGAAGGACATCCCAATTGACCAGTAGAAGCCACAAGCCCTAGAGACCAAACTCTGCACCGTGTCCTCCCAAAGCTCTAAACCCCTGAAGACTACGCTTCTCAATCCAGAAAGGTCTCCAAACCCTGTCCGGAGACCAAAAACATCCATGGACCTAGCGTAGAAGCCAAATTGAAGATTTCCTTCCACCCTGACCCGCAAACACTTCGCAACCCATTTACTCATTGACAGCCATCAACTTGGTAGCCCAGTGGTACCCCTTTGCACTTTTTCCCCACCCTCGGTGTGGGGCTGTTAGATTTCAAACTCAACTCTGCTCCTCGCCAGGAACTCTTCTCCTCGCCCGGAACTCTCCTCCTCGCCCGGTCTACCTCGCTCAATCCCAAAGTGTCCATGGAGTGCCCAACTCTAGTGTGTCCCTGGAGTGCGCAACCCCAGAGTTTCCCTGGAGTGCCCAACCCTCCTTAGAGTGCCCAACCCAAGTCTCCCTGAGTGCACAAGCCCAGAGTCTCCCTAGAGTGCCCAACCCAGAGTGTGCCCGGAGTGCCCAGCCCCAGAGTCTCCCTGGAGTGCCCAACCCCAGAGTCTCCCTAACCCCTTAGAGTGTCACCGCAATTCCCTGGAGTGCCCAACTCCAGAGTCTCGTGCCCAACTCCAGAGTGTCCCCGGAGTGCCCAGCCCCCGGGTGTCTCTGGAGTGCCCAACCCCAGAGTATCTCTACCAAGAGAGGGTGGGGATGTTCGAAGTAAAATAATTTGGGTTCTAAGTTTCCTAATATAGTCACCAACCCCGCAAAAAGGGGGTACCCTTATGATGATATGGTTACTGGGCTTCCAAGGATGTATATATATATATATACCCTACCCCTAAACCCTAAACCCTAAACCCTAAACCCTAAACCCTAAACCCTAAACCCTAAACCCTAAACCCTGAACCCTGAACCCTGAACCCTGAACCCTGAACCCTGAACCCTGAACCCTAGTTATAGTTATGATATGTTGCTGGGCTAGCAAGTCAGAGTCAAAGGTTGGACATGGTGGTGAGCATGGCGTGGCTGTCGAAGACGACGGATCCCAAAGGTCGGCGGTCCCTAAATTGTCTAGGGGTGGGGGCCTTAAAGAGCTAGGGTTTTCGGTTTAGGGTTTAGGGCCTATAGGCTTTAGGGTTTCGGGTTTAGGGTTTAGGGTTTAAGGGTGTAAGGGTTAGGGGTTAGGGTTTAGGGTTTAGGGCCCTTGAAGGGTTAGGGTTTCGGGGCAGTTAGTAAGCAGGGATATACGGACCTTCATTGGGAAGCAAAAGAATTGTAAGTACAGTTACCATACGTATAACCCCGCTTACTAGGTTCCTTGATCCTTTCAGTAGCTTCTAAAAGGAGGATGGGCTCTCAAATTCACGCGCACCCTTGATCTGGCCTTTTTCTTCGGGCCACCCCCACTCCCGCACCCACGCGAAAACTGGGTATGCTCGCTCGCCTCAATCATCTGAACACTGTGTCTGTATGTGGGGCATCATCGCAATACAAGATGTTTGCTCCAGACGCGTTCGGAAGTCAGATTGCTAGGACACTGGGCGCATCTATCTATCCATCTGTCTAAATGTTGATCTCATGTCTTTATCTAAGCCAGTCTGATCTACTTAGACCTATCTATCTATCGATCTATCTATCTTTGAGTCTCACTTTTTCTTCCGTTCTTCCCACGATGGCACAGCAATACAGTTGCAATATTATCAAATATACAGGGGTTGCGATCGTTGTCGGGAAAGGAGTTAACACCCTAACTCGCGACCGCCTAACGAAAGCCCTGAGCTAAGCCCTGGAGTTTAAACATATGCGGCACACCGTGAACCACACCCCAAACGGAAGGACAGAGCGTGCACAACCTCACGGATTCCATCAACCGCTTGAGCAGCGGGAAGGGGCAGGCCCGGTTCACTGCAGGAAGATCGTTAGGCCCTACCTTGAGCGCCAGTCAACAGCAAGTTTCAATTTGTTTCCGGCAGTCTGTCGATTCACCGCTGATTCACCATAGATCACATGGAGGCCTAGACTCCAAGTGCACGAAGCCCCGCAGGTACGGTTCAGCGTGCAGTTGGAGGCAGGCGGAATCACCATTGCATGGGTTTAGGGTTGGTGCAGGGTCGAGGGTTGGTCACGTAAAGTACACCTTGGGACCAAATAAACCCCAAGGGTTTCTGGTTCGCATATCTTAAACGGGGATGATAGTCGTATATGACCTTAAGTTTAGAGTTCATTTGGTCCCCAAGGCAGTGGACGTAAGCCCTAATTAAACCCTAAACCCCAAACCCCAAACCCCAAACCCCGAACCCTTGCGGTGCGTGAGAGGCCAAGGACTTGTTGAGAAGGGGTTCCGTGCTTCAAGCCCTCTGGGGACAAGTTCGGAACTGCTGAGACTTGAGTACTTTCCTCACCCAAAGCATGCCTTCGGGTTTAGGGGTGTAGGGTTTAGGGTGTAGGGTTGAGGGTTTAGGGTCTGTCTTCAGCGAGCAGGTTGAAGCCCTTTTAGGCCCTTAATCCTAGACGCTGCAACGTCCCTCACATCTCAAAACCCCAAACCCTGAACCCCCAAACCCGAAATCTGAGCCTAAGAAAGCAGGCTTGCTACAACTGCTACCTACACGTCCTGGCCTCCATAACCAACCGCCGGCTCGGAGAGTTACGAGGCCCGGTTTGTTGGGTGTTTAGATTAATGTTTCTTAGGGGCTGGGTTGGCAACCTTCACCCTTTTCGGCTTCGGGTTTAGGGTTTAAAGGTTTAGGGTTTAAGGGTTTAGGGTTTAGGGATCCTACTACACCAACAAGGTTAACCTTTTTTGGGCTAGGGCATTCAGCCCCTGAGGTTCTGTGGGGGTTTTGATGGAGCACATGGAAATCACATGGAAACCAGCACCCAAGAGTGACTTTACGCGGGTTTGGGGATTTTGGAAAACACAATGGACTGACATCACAGAGTTGTTTCTGTCTCAAAGGCATGCGGTTAGAAGAAAACAACGGCTGCTACGAAAAGGCTTAGAAGCTTCAGGTTTCGGATGTCAGCTTTTGTAGCGGACAAATGGTTCAAGAAAACCTAAACCCTAAGCCCTAAACCCGAAACAGCGAGCAGAGTACCTGGTGCTGTTTGGTCCCCGTATCAACCATACGCAACCCCTAACCTTTGAGTCGAAGCCAACCTCCTAAAGCACCCTATAGTTCCGAAGCCCTACAAACCCTCAACCCCCTAAACCCTAAACCCTAAACCCTAAACCCTAAACCCTAAACCCTAAACCCTAAACCCTAAACCTGCCCAAAGCTCGGAGCGCCAAAAAACAGGCCGGAAGCTTGCGGCTGAAGCCCAACACGCAGTGCAGCGCCGGAGCTGAAGGGGCCTTTGTGGTGGGCAGGGCTTTAGGGTTTAGGGTTTGGGGTTAGGGGTTAGGGTTTAGGGTTTAGGGTTTAGGGTTTAGCGTGTAGGGTTTAGGGTTTAGGGTTTAGGGTTTAATTAGGGTTTAGGGTTGAGGGTTTAGGGTTTTAGTCTCTACCCTTCATTTACTATTTGCTTAAGAACTCCTTCCACAAAAAAATCCCTATGTTGCCCTCATATGAGGAGGAGCAGTTGTACTTTTTTGAGGAGGTTCTTAGGCGAGTAGTATTTGGTTTCTACATTCTTGTTGCGGGGAATTGGGGGCTTGGGGTTTAGGAGTTTAGTGTGTGTGTGTGTGTTGAAAGTCTTAGGTTGGCGAGAGTTTACCTTTTTTTTGGGCGGGGGGGGGGGGGTGCGGGGTGGGGAATTGGGGTATCACAAAGTCGCTTCCATTGTATCTTCCATGGTGTCTTCCACTCTTCGCCTTTGCTCCAGCTCTATCAGCCCTAAAACCCTAGGTTTAGGGTTTAGGGTTTAGGGTTTAGGGTTTAGGGTTTAGGGTTTAGGGTTTAGGGTTTAGGGTTTAGGGTTTAGGGTTTAGGGTTTAGGACCCCCAGCCCCCTCCCTCCCCCCCCCGGCCTCCACTCCTCCACTTGCGGGCTCGTTGCGTGCAATCTCCGATGGGGGACCGAAGATGAGCCTCTTCAAGACTGCCGTGGACCTGTTGCTTCGAACCCAAAGTCTGCTCCCGAGCCCGTAAGCTCGAACTGCTTTAGCCGCTGAGGACCACATGAACCCTACAACTGGGGTCGAAACCCTAAACCCTAAACCGTACACCCTATACTACTACAACGGCTATCAAGGTCGAAGTTTCCCTTATAAAGTAACCAACTCCCAAAAAAGGCGTAATTACCCTGATTATGTTATGATATGGTTCCTGGGCTTTCCAAGCTCAGCTGCAGCTCTCAGCCATGTGGGGGGTTCCCGAAAATAGGGGACCCCCAATATAGACCCCCATATAGCAGGATTCTTGTAGAATGAGGACCCCAAAACTGTACCCCTAATTGCGGAAACCTCCATATCCCTAAACCCTAAACCCTGAACCCTAACTTCGGAAACCCCGCCATATCCCTAAACCCTCAACCCTCAACCCTAAACCCTAAATCCCAACTCAGGACCATACCAATCACCGTGAAGGACGTTGCACAGGAGCCCCAGGAGCTTGACGGGCTCGCAGGGTTGAGGCTTAGGGCTTAGGGTTCGCAGGGTTTAGGCTTTAGGGTTGGCAGGGTTTAGGGTTCAGGCTTCGTAGGGTTTAGGGTTCGGGGTTCAGGGTTTAGGGTTCGCAGGGTTTAGGGTTTAGGGTTCGCAGGGTTTAGGGTTTAGGTTTCGCAGGGTTTGGGGTTTGGGGGTTTAGGGTCTTTGGGGTTCAGGGGCTTAGGGTTCAAGGTTTAGGGCGAGAGGAACGCGAGCTTGGGCCCGGACAGCGCTTTTCTATGCACGAGTCTCAGGAAAAATCAGCGCCGTAGCTTCAAAGCCTCACGCTTCCTGGTGTATAAACCCCTAAACCCCTAAGCCCCTAAGCCCCTAAGCCCCTAAGCCCCTAAACCCCTAAACCCCTAAACCCCTAAACCCCTAAACCCCTAAACCCCTGAACCCCTAAGGCTGAGGGTTGCTCTTTATTGCTAAGGACCACAGGAACCACAGGTTTCGCCATGGAGGGCCACATTTTGGAGTTAAGTTTGAGGGTAGGGTTTGTGGTGGGGAGTTGGGGGTTAACTGTGGGCTCAAAGTTGATGGGCAAGTACTTGCAGGTCTGGGATTCAAAGTTAAGTGGCCTCAGTCCCTCAGGATTTTAGATTCCAGCTGCCTGGGACGTTAGAGCTCCAAGGCCTTCGCAGATGGAAAACTAGAGCTCGAGGGCTTGCGTGCAAAGGGGTTTTGAGATGGGGTGTAAGGCTACACACTTTTTGGGGTTGCTTTAAACCGGCTTAGTAGGTTTACGATTTCGCTCTAGGCCAAAGTAGCACTCTATAAGGCCAAAGCACTCGAATGAAACTAGTGTCCCTAAGCCCTAAACCCTCAACCCTAAACCCCAAACCCTAAACCCTAAACCCTAAACCCTAAACCCTAAACCCTCAGCTCGAAACTCCATGAACTTCTGCACATGCCAGACCCAAACCTTCAACCTCAACCCCAAACCCCAAACCCCAAACCCCAAACCCCAAACCCCAAACCCCAAACCCTAAACCCTAAACCCTAAACCCTAAACGCTAAACCCTAACCCTAAATAAAGCCTGCACGCTCAGCGCAGGAGGAGCAGGAAGGTGGTTCGCCCGTCGTCCCGATTGTGATGGGCCTGGTGGCCTTATTGGTCCTTTGCCCGCTGTTGGCCGTGTGCTTCCGGCCCCTAGACAGGAAAAGGACTCAAGTTTGGGTTTAGGGGTTTAGGGGTTCAGGGTTTTGGGTTTTGGGTTTCGGGTTTAGGGTTAGGGGTTAGGGGTTAGGGGTTTGCCTAAGGGTCCATGTACCTCATTCTTATCTGACTTGGGCCACAAAGTCCCTGTATAGCAGGTGCTCTAGTTTAAGGCCCAAGTATTCCCTATTTAGGTACATTGACCCTTAGGGTTCTATTGCAAGGGTTAGAGTTTAGGGTTTAGGGCTTGGGGTGGGGAAGGGTTCGCGGCAGTTTCAGGCAGGATAAAAAGTGTGAGTGCTAATGGTACTCGGCACTGGTGTATGGTCCGTTTCATGGCTACTATGATATCATCATGGGTTCTTACCCCCCCCCCCCCCACCCCCCCCCCCCCCCCCCCCCCAAAAAAAAAAAAAAAAAACCACCAATATGTGGTCAAACCATTCCCCAAAAGGTGGGTTCACTAGCTTACCATTACCTAGAGAAACCAAGACAAATCATCTATGGATATAGCCCCATGTGCCTTCCTCAACCTTCGGGCCTCGAAGCGTAAGACCCTGCAATATGATGGTCAACCTGCCACTTTAGGGGTATTAGGGTTTAGGGTTAGGGTTGAACCCTAAACCCTAAACCCTAATACCCTAAACCCTAAACCCTAACGGTTCCTTATTCTAGGGCTTCCTGGTGCCTGCGAAGTCTTGACTGCATCCCAGGAAGCAGAAGCGCAGTCCATCTGAACCCGCTGCACATGACCTCGTTCCCTCCGCCCCTCCCGCTTGCCCACCACTGCCGATCGGTGTTCCTCTACAGGCCTGGAGGGCTTAGGAACTTAGGGCTTAGGGTTTAGGTTTGTTTTGTTTAGGGTTTAGGGTTTAGGGTTTCGGCTTGCGGGTTTTTGGGCAGCAAGGAAGCTCGAACACCTATCCCATGTGCTTGAGAAGCTCATAGGCGCCAAAACCCATGCAAAGTTGCTGTCGTCTTCAAACCTACCCTAAACCCTATAAACTCTATAAACTCCCTAAACTCTACAACCTCTGCAACCAATATATTATAAACCCTAAACCCCAATAGCCCTACAGCAGAACCAGAGACGCTCAAGCCGCTTCTGCAGCTCGGGTGCCTTGAACCCTGGAGCCGTTTCTGCTACCCGGAGGCCACCCAGCCCGTTTTCCAAGTGGCGCCGGCGGGGGTCGTGCAGCCCTCGAGCTGCAGAATTCTAGCATTTTGGGTGTAGGGTTGAGGGTTTAGGGTTTAGGGTTGAGGGTTTAGGGTTTAGGGTTTAGGGCTGCAGGCTTCAGGCTTGTGGGTGTGGAGATTTCCAGACAGGGGGGTTCGCGTGCAGGCCCCAGTGCAAAATCAAACTCATGCAAGCCCGGAGCCATGCACCCTCAGCCCAGCCCTTTAGGGTTCAGGGTTTAGGGGGTTTAGGGGTTTAGGGGTTTAGGGGTTTAGGGGTTTCGGGGTTTAGGGGTTTAGGGGTTTAGGGGTTTTGGGGTTTTGGGGTTTTGGGGTGTAGGAACTACAAGGGGCACATTCTTCTGTTAGTGCCCAAACACCGTTGCGCGAAGAACTGGCGTGGCCTTGGTCAACCTAGACATCGACATGGGCAGTTTTAATCCATACACCCTAAACCCCTCCCCCGGGCAAGCCGAAGCCCTAAACCCTAAACCCTGAGCCCTAAACCCTAAGCCCTAAACCCTAAACCCTAAACCCCGAATCCGCCGTCCATCCGAAAGCCGAAGCCCTAAACCCTAAACCCTAACCCTAAACCCTAAACCCCGAATCTGCAAGGCTCTTGGCAGCAGAGCTGCGAAAGGCGCGAGGCCTTGGAGTCGGCTACGACCAGCGCTTCAAGAAGGTGGATTACAGCCCCCTTGGCTTCATCGGAGTTTAGGGTTTAGGGTTTAGGGTTTAGGGTTTAGGGTTTAGGGCTCAGGGCTTACAGTTCAGGGTTTCGGGGCTGGGGTTTATTGTTTAGGGTATAGAGTTTGGGGCTTAGGGTTGAGGGTTTGGGGTCTGGGGTTTAGGCTCACACCTGATTTGGGTCCAATCTCCCTCCCGGCCCGATGATGATGACGACGATGAGGGCAACAAATGCAACTAAGGCGAGAGAAAGCAAAGCAAGGCGCACAACACTAAAGCCTCTTAGGTTCGTTTTTGTATTTAAATTCCAGGGAATACCAACAACATTCGTTTCGTGATCTGAGGGGAGTATAGACAAGAGGGAAGAAGGACAAGAACCCAAACCCTAAACCCTAAACCCGAAACGAGTCATCGGCCTCCTCTTCCTGGCTGTTCGCTGCTCGTCAAAGCTCTCAAAAGTTTGCCGAGAGCTGGGATCGCAAATCGGGTCTAGGGTTTAGGGTTTAGGGTTTAGGGTTTAGGGTTTAGGGTTTAGGGCTTAGGGCTTAGGGCTTAGGGCTTAGGGCTTAGGGTCCAATCTATGTGACTCCAGCGCAAAGGCGGAAACGAGTCCGGCAACGCCCTGCACAGACCAGCAACTCCACTCAGCAGCACTTTTCGGTGAAACCCGCGCAATGTCGCAATGTAGAACCGGACACCGTGCCCACTTGCGTCACTTGCGCATTAACTCGGCTGAGTGTCGGGCGCAGTTCTGTGCTATCCGCAGAACTGCCTGTGAGTAGAAGCGACCGCCTCACATTGCCATCGCATGGCGACACACAATGCTCCTTTCGAAGGATCGGTGGACTCTAGATTTGAGGGGTTTCGGAGATGGGGGTTCAGCATTCAAGCAGAGTCAACCCAAAGCAGAAGAGCCCCGGACCCTAATCGTACTCAAGTCCTTGAGCCCAAGCCCTCGAATGCTGCACCACTCCTGTCAATGTCAAACCCCAAATGCTTCAAGCCTGATCCTCAACTGCCCTAAGGCCCTTAAACCCTAATTGAAACCCTAAACCCTATGCCCGAAACCCTATACCCTAAACCCTAAACCCTAAACCCTAACCCCAAACCGCCTTTCAATCAACCCTCTGCCCTAAGCGCAACTCCCAGGCTCTCTGCGATTGAAAGAATGCTGGCAAATCAATCTACCCACCCGCACCGCAGAGTACGACTTCAGGACCGTCGCTTTAGGGTTTTAGGGAAACTTGCTCGGGGTTCAGGGTTGTATGTTGGGACGTTCCCCTTATACTAGCATAGGGATTACAGTAGGGGGTATAGTGCAAGGGGGAACAGGAACATCCCAAGTTGTATGTTCGGTTTTTCGCTTGGGGTTGATTAGACAGGGCTCTTGGGGACTGGAAAGTTAGATCTTGTCCCTGAACCCTGGCACCGGAAAAGCTTGAATCACAATGCCCAAAGGCCCCGCCAACCCTAAACCCCATCGCCGAAGCTTCCCGAAGCAGAGGAAGTACGTGGTCCAGCAAGAAGTCTCCCGTCGCTTGCTGGCACCGGGGAGTTGCGCACCAAAGGCCCCTAACCCTAAACCCTAAACCCTAAACCCTAAACCCCAAACCCTAAACCCTAAACCGGACGATCCTCGACCTCAAGCACTGGTATCCCTAAACCCTAAACCCTAAACCCTAAGCCCTAAGCCCTAAGCCCTAAGCCCTAAGCCCTAAGCCCTAAGCCCTAAACCCTAAACCCTAAACCCTAAACCCTAAACCCTATCCTAAACCCAAACCTCTGAGGTTTAGGGCTTAGAGTTGCGTGTTTTGGGACCCTTGAAGGAGCTCAAGGGGGGGTCTTAGGGCGCAAGCCGAGTTTGCAACCTTGAAACCTCCAGATCTAAGGCCATATAAGGGGTTTCCGAAATTAGTGGGTACCTTTTTTAGGGGTCCTTATTATAAGCCGAATACTACTAATTTGGGGGACTATAATATTAGGGGTCCCTTATTTTCGTAAACCATCAGAATATGCGTCCTCAGCTCCAAAGACTCAAAACACCAAAACCCTAAACCCTAAACCCTAAACCCTAAACCCTCAACCCTAAACCCTAAACCCTAAACTGAAAAAAAAAACTCCGTCGAGGAGTTGCATCAGAGCTTTTCCGTGGGCACATTCCATGCGTGACCACTGCCACGGATGGCCTGCGCAAGTCATGGAGCATCTCATCACTGAACCTTGTGAAACCCTAAATCCTAACCCTAAACCCTAAACCCTAAACCCTAAACCCTAAACCCTAAACCGAGTTGTTGTGGTGGATTCAGGGCTTACAGGGTAGTTCAGGCTCAGGCATATCACGAAAGGCCACCATTTTGCAGTTCAAGAGTTGAGGGTTGAAGTTATGGGTTTGGGCTGATAGGGATTTCGGGGTTCAGGGTTCAGGGTTCAAGTTTAGGGTTTAGGGTTTAGGGTTAAGGGTTTGAGATTTTGCACAAAGAGGCTTGGACACTGGCTGCAACGAGCAGCTCCTCTTCCACGGAACCGGCACGGAGCACCTTCTGAGCATTGCCTACACCGGTGTCAGCGAGCGCCTCTCTGGGGGACTCTTCGGCACGGGAGCCTACTTAGCCGAGGACCTCTAGGGTTTAGGGTTTAGGGTCTGGGGTTTGGGGTTTGGGGTTTGGGGTTTGGGGTTTGGGGTTTACGTTTTAGGGTGAGGGTTTAGGGTTTGGGGTTTAGGGTTTAGGGTTTAGGGTTTGGGGTTTAGGGTTTGGGGGTTAGGGTTTAGGGTTTAGGGGCCCGAGGATGCCGCCAAAGCCGACCAGTATGCCGTGCCTCTGGAGCCAAGCTCGTCAGAGAAGATGGCCGCTGACATCCGCTCGAAGCTTGGTCATAGTTGGGTATCATTTTACATTTTCAAGGGTACTTCAACCCAATAAGGAATATAGATCCCTAAACTCTAAACCCTAAACCCTAAACCTAAACTATGAACTAGGAAGCTCTTCACCGACTGCGGCCTTGGCATCCCACAGGAGCCTTGGAAGCCCCTTTTTTAGGGGGGTTTTGGGCTTCCCTTATAAAGTAGCCAACCCCGAAAGAAAGGGTGCCCTTATGATACTATGGTGGCCCTAAACCCTAAACCCTAAAACACTAAACCCTAAACTTCCTGGGCTACCAAGGAGGACGTCTATTTCATGCTGGTGTGCAAGGTGGTCTTGGGCTTCCCCCTCTACACACAGGATCCTTGGGGGACCCAATGAACCCCTAAAACTGGGGTTCATACATACCCTACTACCCTAAACCCTAAACCCCAAAACCCTAACCCCTAAACCCTAAACCCGCCCGCCACCCCTCTCACCTCTGTTGGGTAGGCGGGCGCAGTCGAGCGCTCAGCGAGACCATGGCAGGCTCTGCTTGGGCTGCAGAGCCTGCCCACCGCACCCCTGAGGGGTCGCCAAGCTTGGTCGCCAAGCACTGTCCCTAGTATATATTATTACCCTAAAATTCTCGGGGGAATCCTTTGCCTTTAAAACCCCGCCTGGAGGCCTCCGTGGACCCTCTGGACAGACTACGGCCTTCTTTGCTGGACCAGGGGCCCTTTGACGGGCTACCCGTTTCGAGCCCAGCAGCCCCTCACAGACCCCTATGAGGCCCCTGAACTGCCAGATTCCTGGCAGGCCCCTGGCAGGCCTCTGGCAAGCTGGGACGCCTCTGCGAGGCTGGGAGGCCCCTGCTAGGAGCGCCTGGAAGGCTGGCCGCAGCCTGGCAAACTGTTCAACGTGAGCCCGAAAAAACTGGCGTGTCTGCACAGGCAATTCGCGCCTCAATTTGCTATGAGAGGGCCCTTCGGCCCAGACCGTCCCCTTCACGCAAATCTGAAGGGGTGTCCTTTGCCTTATGGCCTCAAGTGACCTGCAAGCTGTTCACGCCTGAGTTTTCTATGAGAGGGCCCTTCGGCCCAGACCGTCCCCTTCGCGCAAACCTGAAGGGGCGTCCTTTGCCCCAAGTGACCCACAACCTGCTACCTGCTCACGCCTGGTTTTCTGCGAAGGGCCCTTCGGCCCAGACCGTCCCCTTCGCGCAAACCTGAAGGGGTGTCCTTTGCCTTATGGCCCCAAGAGACCCAGAAGTCTAGTCACTAAAGGCTTGGGTTGTTGGGCTTCCTAGTCTCCTCATTTTCCAACCCATTGTACGTCTTCTAGCTAGCTTGAGGGTCCTCTGAGAATGTTCGACGTGTGAATTTTGAATGCCTGGCTTCGTTCGGGCTGGCTCCGGCTCCGTTTCACGGATTTTGAATGGCTGGCTTTGGCTGGCTCCGGTTTGGTTTCGCAGAGAGTTGTGATAGGGTGGCCTTGGGGTGGGCATGTCTTCACACTATTGCGTTCAGCTGACCCGTGCTACACCCTAAACCCTAAACCCTAAATCCTAAACCCTAAACCCTAGGATGGCGAAACCGCAATGGCTTCACCGCCAACGGAGACGCGGCTGATACCCGGGGCCACGATCTTCGCGAACAGCCGGAAAGGCGAGCTGGTCCAGGTGGGACTCCTCTAGGTTTAGGGTTTAGGGGGTAGGGTTTAGGGTTTAGGGTTTAGGGTTTAGGGTTTAGGGTTTAGGGTTTAGGGTTTAGGGTTTAGGGTTTAGGGTTTAGGGTTTAGGGTTTAGGGTTTAGGGTTTAGGGTTTAGGGTTTAGGGTTTAGGGCTACTAGGACCAGAGCACGCCTTCCATTCCCTTGTTTTAGGGTTTAGGTTCCCTCATAAACCCCCTTTAAACCAGAATTTGGGCACCCTTCTTGTTCCTAGGTTGCTTCTGGGTCTATGGGCCTTAAACCCCTCAAATCTCTGCGTGCTTCGTGTGCACCTTCGCTTGGCGAAGCCCAGGTGGAGCACCTGAGCCCCCCAGTGCGCTACCACGCGCTCATCGCGGAGAAGCACCGCCTGCTGAAGCGATTCAGGGAGTTCCTGGGCTCTGAAACCCCAAAGTCCCGGAGCACGTTCACTTAATCCCGAACTCCTCCCCCTCATCTCTCTCCCCCCCAAAACAGGGCCTTGGATTTTGATGCGAAGCCGTGCCGCTCCTTCGGCCTGGAGGTCTTTTTGGCTTCCAGGATTCAGTTCAGGATTTACGTTTGCACCAAATCTGAGGTTTGTGATCTATGATGGCAAGGGCATCCTGCCAGCCTACATTGTGGCCTATGAGCGGAAGTGAGCTCCCAAGCAGCTGCACCCCGGGCCTTGCATAGGTTTTAGGGCCAGGGTGTGCTAGGCTAAGGGCTCAAATGTCTCAGAGGTCACGGTTTGCATTTGGGCAGTTCTCTAAATCAGGGCCCCAGTGGGGTGGGCTCCTTCTTTTATCAGGTGCCGTATGAAATGAAGGGAATCAGAAATCAGAAAGGGACTCAATTTAGAGAACTACCCGTTTAGGTCTGGAGATGTTGCCCAGGTTGGGAAATGCTCGCAATCCCGTTGCAAGCAGGGACGTTGACTGCCCTGATTTAACAATTAAGATATTTTGTGAGTGAGTCCAGAGGCACCGAATTCGTAGTTCTGTAAAGTGTCCATTCGTGCTCTCGGATTCGATTTTAATCTGCATGTTGGTCTTGCCACGCTGCACATGTCAGATGCGGGCTTGTATACCTCTGGAGCGCTCAAACCTGATGCAAAAATGGACAAATGAACCCCAAAAGTGATCAGGGGTTATGTACTGGGTTTAGGGTTTCCAAACCCCCCAAACCCCAAACCCCCAGAAAAAAACTCACCGAGAAAACAGCAGAACGCTAAACTATCCTCAGTTTTCCTTAGTAGGAATCAAAAAGTTTGATCTCATTTTTCCTTGGTTATTGGAGAAGTCCCGAAGCCGTCAGCCCTAAACCTCAAACCCTTAACCCTAAACCCTCTAAGGGTATGAGCCCATGGAGTGAATAGCAGCATCCCCTTCGTCATTTTCGTTTGTCCTCATCCACTTGGTGACTCGCTTTTTCTAGAGTTGTGGTAAACTGCAAGGGCCTTTGGGTTTTGGGTCGGGTTTAGGGTTTAGAGTTTTAGGATTTAGGTTTTAGGGTTTAAAGGCTTTAGTGATTTAGGTATTTAGGGCTTTGGGTTTGCTATCTTCATCCAGGACCTGCTTCGAAAGCGTGAGAGTGCCAGCTGACTTGGCTGCGCTGGCTGTCAGCACTCACGGGGTTTGGGGCGTAGGGGTTTAGGGTTTAGGGTTTAGGGTTTAGGGTTTAGGGTTTAGGGTTTAGGCTTGCCTTGACGTAATATAGGGGTCGGACTAAGTACTAATGGTATTCCCTGATGGCCCCAGTAGAATTATACTATAAGAACCCCAAAAAGCTCTTTATTAAGGTCCTATAGTGTTTGTTAAAGACATCCGAGAAAGGTCCAAGGAGCAAGACGTAGAGCAAAAGCAGCATCAGATGCCAGTGCCTCACAGGGTGGGAAGAGATGCCCAAAGAAGCGACTTTTTTTCCGAAGCGATTCTTGTCCCAGACTTTGGCGCTTTAGACTGTAAACCCTAAACCCTAAACCAAAACTCTAAACCCTAAACCCTAGACCCTAGACCCTAAACCCTAAACCCCAACAGTCGGTTTATGGTCGGAGGGGCGTAGGCTGCGCAACATGATCCATTTGACCCAGGGGCTCACGAGTTTCTAGGGTTCAGGTGACCCTAAACCCTTACACCCCTTTATATAACCCTCAAACCAGTTCACGCTTTCACCCTTAAACCCTTAAAACCTTGAACCCTTTAAGTCCTTGAAACCCTTAAACCCTTCAAACCATTAAAACCTTAAAACCCTTCAACCCAGACATAATACAGCTGCTGGTCCGAAGCGTGAGCGGCATGGCAACTCTTTTCATTGTTTGCAAGACCAATGCCGAGTTCCTAGGATCTAATCCGCATGAAGCCAGATGGGGTTTAGGGTTTAGGGTTTAGGGTTTAGGGTTTAGGGTTTAGGGTTTAGGGTTTAGGGTTTAGGGTTTCAGGTTTAGGCCAGGGGTACCTTACTGAGGTCCTCAGTATAAGGGAGCCCTACCCACTTATGGGTCTGATTTGGGGGTCCCTTATTTTCGTAAACCCTTAAATCAGCAAGATACCAAGATGCCATACTAATTATCTTCCCTTATGGTCCCTAATACAAGTACACGATTCGAACCCTCAAAGCCCTTTTTCAAGTATTAAGGCCCCCATATGACCTCTTCTATTCCTACTTACTCGATCGTATACGATGAAGACCAAAGATCGAAGCAAGTGATACATGTCGACGCATCCCAGCCGCCAGTCGCGCACTAGCATCCGTCCAGGAGATGCGGACAACCCTAGCCCTAAACCCTAAACCCTAAACCCTAAACCCTAAACCCTAAACCCTAAACCCTAAACTCTAAACCGAGCCCAACAATTCCTCAACCACCGACCACAAGTCTAAGGTTGGAACCCTTGGGCCCTTTTTGCCCTTGTTTATAAGGATCCGAAGCATGGGCCCTTATTATTCGCATGTTTTCTGGGAGTTGAGCAATATAGACCCCCAAATAGCAGGCGTCCCTTACAATAAGGATCCCACTAAGGTACTCCCCCCCCATACAAGGGTTATGTAACAAGTGGCCCAACTTAAGGGCCCAAGACCCTAAGCCATGCGCAAGCCATGCTATGCCGTGCTCCCCTTGGGCGTCCCTTGGCCTGGAGTCGGGTTTAGGGTTTTGGGTTTAGGGTTTAGGGTTTACTAGGCTCTAGGAGTGCCCGCTGCTTGTGCTGCTTGGGGTTAGTGGCCCGGAGAATTTCAGGGACGGCTTCAGCCCCACAACTAAATCTAGTATTGTTAGGGCCAGGGTTCAGAGTTCAGGGTTTAGGGTTTAGGGTTTAAGGTCTAGGGTTTAGGGTTTAGGGTTTAGGGCCAGGGTTTGAGGGCTTAGGGTTTAGGACATCTAGTCAGGATTTAGGGTTTTAAGGATTTGAGGGTTCCGTGTTTTGGCTCAGGGTTTTGCTGTTGAGGACTTAAAGGCTCAGTAAGCATTGTACAGAATCCGAGAGGTGGAAAGTGCATAGCATGGCACAGCATGGGTAACATAATTCGGGCAGTAGGCGCGTAAACCTTAGACTGCTCATAAGCAAAGCCCTCAACACATCGAAGCTCCCAAAAACAAACAGATCAGGACAAGTCCATGAAGCTTCTGAGTCATCTAAGCAATGAACCCTGATCCCTGAACTCCGCGCACTGAACCCGGAACTCTGTGCCCTCAAAGCCTGAACTCCACACACTGAATCCTGATGCCCTGAAGGCCTGAACTCCAAACCCTCAACCACTAACCCCTAAACCCTAAACCCTAAACCCTAAACCCTAAACCCTAAACCCTAAACCCTAAACCCATCCTCAACCTTAAGAGCCCTGTTCTCGCCTCGGTTTGAGGTCCTAGTTCTGGGCTTTGGAGTACTATATGTTGATACTTGTTTTTTTGTTTTGGGTTCCTATTCTAGCTACTTATACCTAAAAAGGTTTATTGTTTGGGGTTTGGGGTTTAGGGTTTAGGGTTTAGGGTTTAAGGTTTAGGGTTTAGGGTTTAGGTTTTTTTTCCATGGTCCTCCAAGGTCCTAATTCTGGGCCTCCAGCTGCTGACCACGGCTTTCGTGCAGCCCAGTGGCCAGAGGACGGCCCTTGAGAAGAATGCTTGCGGGTTTCGGGTTTCGGGTTTAGGGTTTAGGGTTTAGGGCTTCAGTGTTCAGGGTTTAGGGTCTGAGTTTCCGAGTTTATGGTTTATGGTTTTTGGGTAGGGTTTAAGTTTTTAGGATTGCCGGTCTAGAAGGAGACCCACTATGTATACTACAGTGACTATAAATTGGGGTTTAGGGTCTAGGATTTAGGGTTTAGGGTTTACCTAGGTTAGAGGTCCATTGACGATAGTTAGAAAAGTGGAGGAGGGAGGGCTGCTTGTTGGGAAACCCTAAATCCTGAAGCCTGAACCCCAATTCCTACGTCCAGAAACCCTAAACCCTAAATCCTAAACCCTATTCCTAAACCCTAAACCCTAAACCCTAAACCCTAAACCCTAAACCCTAAACCCTAAACAAACAACACTTGGGTGTAGGGCGACGACTGCCAAGCTTTCGCCTCGTGGGTTTGCGCATGCGGGCATCTAGGATCTTTTCCAAGGGGGTTTAGGGTTAGGGATTAGGGTTTAGGGTTTAGGGCTTAGGGTTTAGGGCTTCTAGGAATTCATTGTGGACTTGTGTCTGTTTTTTGGTGCTTCTAGCATTTTCGAGCTTAATTTTCGAGTTTGATTTGTTTTTCGGGTTGGGGGTGCTTTGGGCGTTCAGTGCAAACCCTAAACCCGAAACCCTAAACCCCAAACCCCAATCGCTAAACCCCAAACCCCCAAACCCCCAAACCCTAAACCCTAAACCCTAAGCCCTGTGCCCAGCAAATTGAGAGGAGAAGACCTGGACGTGTGCTTCGACGCAGCCAGGGACAGCCTTCTGAGCTTACGGCTTGGGGTTGCAGGATTCGGGCTTTCTGACTTGGGATTTAGGGTCTTGGCGTTTGGGGTTTTGGGTTTGGAGTGTTTGTTTTAGAGTTTCGTTTTTTTTTTTTTTTTTTTTTTGGGGGGGGGGGTTGCTTAAATGTATTATTGTTCTTATTCGATTTTCTTGCGGGGGAGGGGGGAGCGGGGGTGGTTGTTTTGAATTTTGGATGTTTGGGTTTTTTGTTTGAGCGTGAGGTTGAGATGCTAGAGGCTTGGGGACCGAATGAATACGCTGCTACTCCAGGCGCTACTAGTTGCTCAAGAACCCCGCGCCCCCCCCCCCCCCAAAAAAAAAAAAAAAATAATAAGAGAAGAATTGAAAAGACAAATAAAGAAATAGATATATATATATATATATACATATATGTACATATGTACATAATGTCAAAGTATTCTTCCTTACAAGGGCAATCAAGGGATCAAACTCTTCATTAAGCAACTAGCAGTGAAGTTATCAGCGGCGCTGGTCCCATGTGGGGGGTAGAGCTTTGCATCGCGAAGGCGAGGAGGACCTGCCGGATACCGTAGAGCTGGACTCCGACGAGGACGCTCTCGGCTTCTAGGGTTCAGGGTTTAGGGTTTAGGATTTAGGGTTTAGGGTTTAGGGTTTAGGGTTTAGGGCTTTCGGAGTTGCAGGGCTCATGGGCTACGGGGCTGCAGGGTTTAGGTGCTTCTAGCAGCCTCGGGTCGTTATGAGCCTCCGAACCTTTCCTGGATCCTCGGACCTACGATTTATGATCCCCAGCCTCCATAGGAAGGTGCCCAGGCACCGACCGGCAAAAATGTGAGCGTAAACCCTAAACCCCTTTCCCTTGCAGGAGGGGGAAGTCCTCTACTTCGGCGGCGTCTCGCAGGAGCGCGAGGAGCCGGAGGCGCCGCGCTAGGGTTTAGGGTTTAGGGTTTAGGGTTTAGGGTTTAGGGTTTAGGGTTTCGGGTTTGGGGTTTGGGGTTTGGGGTTTAGGGTTTAGGGTTTAGGGTTAATTAGGGTATTTAGGGTTTAGGGTTTGGGGTACAGGTTTGTTCGGGTTGCTCGGGATATTGCAAGGGTCAGAGTTCATATAGAGTTTGGGGTTGCAGGGATGTTAAGATTCCTAGCATGGCCATGGGCTTTCTAGGGTGTACAGGGGCTAGAGGGTCATGGAATTCATAGGGCTCACAGGGTTTAGAGTGCTTGTTTACAGGCTGTGTTCAGTTTTTGGCAGGGATTTGGGGTTTTCGGGTTGGGCTTTAGGGTTTAGAGTTTAAGCTTTATTGTTTCAGCTACGTACGGTATTCATAGTGTAGGGTTAGCGGTGTGCCCAGACTGGAGTAATCTGTCTACCCTGACGAAGGCGAAATAGAGCCGACAGAATTTTGGGCAATTTTGAGCTCCAGGATTTATCTACGGCTTTGTCAGAGGGTTCCCCAATCCTCCACCAAAGGGACTTCAACAAGTTCCCGACTATGCTTGGGGCGGTGCCTTTTGGTGTTGACGAGTGGGGGTTTGGGGGGGTTGAGGGTTTAGGGTTGAGGGTTTAGGGTTGAGGGTTTAGGGTTGAGGGTTGAGCACAGGGCTGAGGCTGGCTGCCTCAAACAGCTTGAAGCCCCTCTGGCAATATCTTCATAATTCAGGACCCTAAGCAACTGCAAATTTGTTGTCCTCATAGAGGCTCCTGAAGCAACTTTATGCTACAGGAGCCTAGGCAACTGCAAAATAGTATTCACTACATAAGCACAATATCATTTGCTCCCTCTCTCTCTCTCTTTTTCCTCTCTCTCTCTCTCTCTCTGATTAAACTACAATCGCCGCGCGCGTTTCGAGCAACATGAGTTGCCCCCGAATCCCAGACTTAAAGCTAAATCGCATCACGCAGGAAACCGAGGCCATGCAGATTGCCAGCAGGATCAACCAGGCAGGAAGCACGGGTTTATGGTCCATAAAGCAGCCAGAATCCTTCTGGTTTAGGGTTTAGTTTAGGGTTCAGGACTTAGTCCTAAATCCTTCAATCCTGACCAACCCCGTATAGTTGGTATGGGTTGGGGCTTTGGGTCACCTCACCAACCTCCCAACGTGTACCCCATGCCACATCACACGACTACAATCGGATCCCTGTCTTGGGGGTTCTGGTGGCCAAATAGTCCATACATACTGAAACTTCATCCGAGACCTCCTTAAGCGCTCCAAATCCTAAACCCAACACCCTATAGCCTAAACCCTAAACTCTAAACCCTAAACCCGAAACCCCAATCCTATCTTGTAGATCTCGGGGGATGCTCGGGTCAGCGAAGCCTCCCTCGATTGTGCTCCCCAACGCCAGCGGCGGCTTCTTGCATGGTGTAATCCATCCTACCACGGCTTAGGGTTTAGGGTTTAGGGTTTAGGGTTTGCACCTTTGGCAAGGCCTTGGCGATGCGGCGCTTGCCGCTTTCACGCCTTCAGCCTCGCCCTCAGCGCCCACGGCAGACTCGAAGCCCTAAACCCGAAACCCTAAGCCCTAAACCCTAAGCCCTAGACCCTAAACCCTGTCAACGCTAAACCGTATAGACCCTTGAAACCCTGAACCCAGAAGCTTCTTTAGGGTTCGTGGCTCATTTCTTTTTTTGTTTCTTCTGGGGGGCGGGGGGGGGCTTCCGGAGTTCAGGGCTTGGGGGCCTAATAAGCACCAACAGTCTAAAGCCCCAAGCCAGAAATGAAAAAAATGTCCTTGAACCCTAAACCTCCAACCCTAAACCCCTAAACCCCTGAACCTTGAACCCTGAAGCTCCGCAGAAAAGACGAAGGCGCCAGGGGTGTTTTGGCAATTAGATTTTTCAGGTCCTTTTGTTGTTCTGGCATGATATGGTGTTGCTGAAGGGAGCTTAGGATTTCGAGGTGAAAGATTTCAGGGATTCGGGGTTGAGTGCTTTGTGGGTTTAAGTTGGTCTGTAAGCTTTTGTTTGGGAGGGAGGGTAGGGTGCTTGACCTCAACAGGATTCTTCGGGTCGGAGGGAGGGGAGTTAGGGCCTTCGCCAAATCTTTTACGGCGCTGCACTAGTTCTGTGAAGCGCCGTGCTTGTGTAAGCCTCTCGATTCCAGGGTCTGGTCACGTCGAAATATGGGCCCCCAAACCCTTTTACCTACCCTAAGGTCCATAAATGCTAAACCCGACACCCTACAAGGACCACCCTAAACCCTAAGCCCTAAACCCCGCGCAAAGACTGCAAGCTACAGGGGGGCCCCTGCCGCGCCTGTGGAAACAGCATGGTCCGATGCCCAGCCTAACCTGCCGTTTGGGGCAAGTTCAAGTTGAGGGTTTAGGGTTTAGGGTTTGGAGTTTGGGGTTTGGGGTTTAGGGTTTGCAAAAAAGGTGTACAGGGGGTAATTTGTGAGGTCTGGGTCGTGTTTTGGGGCTTACCGTTTGGGCACGTCGGCGATTTTCGGATTCCTGCTTGTAAATCAGCATGTGGGATTTAGGGTATTACCGCTAGTTTCGGGTAAGGCCCGCAGCATTGCTGAACCATCTCTCGAAACTAAAGTACCTGGGTGTATGCTGTACATACCAGCGCCCCTGCAGTACAGTAGGTACCCTTGTTTAGGGAACCTGCCTAAACCCTCAACACTAACCGAGCGAACCCTGAAGGGCTTGCGATGAACCTGTTAGTTGTGAGGAGCAGACCTTGGGGACCAAAACCCTAAACCCTAAACCCTAAACTGTGGCCCAAATTGAGCGCTAAATGTGGGTCATTACCCGAAACTATCATGATTCCGACTAACTTAGCAGCCCAGCAGTGCCCTTTTCTCACTGTTCTTGATTCAAGGCTCCCTTGTAAAGCAACCAATGCAACAAAAGGTACCCTTAGTACACAAAAGGTACCCTTAGTACACTATGGTTGCTGGGCTACCAATTTAAGGTATCTGAACCAGGACTTCCAAAATAGATCCCCACATCCCCTAATATTATAAGGACCCCAATAAGGCACCCCTAAGAATCGTAAACCCCCATGCGAACCAAAAACTTTTTTTAAAGCTCATTTGGTCCCCAAGAAGAAGGGTTGCTGAAGTTTGTTGGCGCGCAGTCTGCAAAAGGTGTGTGAGGATTGTTTAAGGCTTAGAGGGCTACTATGACCCAGAGTAGGCTTTATTCCCCTAGGCTTTAGGTTTCCCTTATAAACGCCTTTGAACCAAAAAGAGCACCCGTTTTATTCCTAGGTTACTCCGTGGTCTGGCAAATGAAGCCCCCTTTGGAGTCGTACTGAACACATCGAGGTACGAAGAGTTGGACGTGCTTCCAAATGCCACGACGGAAGAGATTCGTCTCAAGTGCCCTCCTGCACTCTAAAGCTTCCAGGTTTGCTGGGTCACCTGTTGCCAATCCCGACACACCTACCTTGTTTATATCCCAATTAGACTAGAAGCCCTTTTATTGTGCCCCCAAAAGGGGTACCGGCTCCTGCGCATGCTTCCCAACAGACTCGGCAAATTTGCCGACATGCTCTAGATCTTCCATTTGGGATGTTCCCCCTTAAACTAGCAGTCCTTAATAGGGATTATAATTTATAATCGGGGTACTCGAATTCTTATTAAGGACTGTTAGTATAAGGGAGAACATCCCAATCTTCCGTGGCAGGTACCTGCAGATTGCCGAGGATGTAGAGGACTGCAACCTTGGAAATGCCAGAATGCTGGGGTAACGAGGGCCTTCTGTCATGATCCCATGTTGTGTTGCAGTCTGCTACAGGTCCACATCTTAAGACAGAGTGAATTAGGTTTTGAACTGCTGCCGGAGTCTCAGGAACCCTAAACCCTAAACCCTAAACCCTAAAGCGATTGAAAAAAGGTCAGACTGGGAGGTGCCCTTTCAACTCTTCAACTGCTCAAGTCCTCAAAGTCCGGGTGCCTGGGGACGGGTGGTCTAAGGTCGGAAGCATGGGCCCTTGGCGGTTTAGGGTTTAGGGTTTAGGGTTTAGGGTCTGGGGTTCCTTGTTGCAATAGGGATCCGAAGTATGGGCCCTTATTCTGTATGGTGTATATAAGGTTCAGATATAACAAGGTATCAAGGTGGGGTATATAAGTGGGGAAAGGCTTCTCAATCCGTGCACCGTAGGTTTTCAGCCAAGCTTCCATTCAGATCCCCCAAACGCCTCTGTGAAGGAGCGGCTGGCGTACCTTCTTGAAGAAGGCCGTGCGTCGAAAGAGCCTTCAGCATTCTAACAACCTTGAATTCCTCGGCTCTGAACCCCTTTTAGGGTTAAGGGTTAGGGTTTAGGGTTTAGGGTCAAAGCTTCAGGAGGTCGAGCTTGGACAGCCGTAAACTCCGCGCAGACGCGCACAGGTCTTGCCCCCCACTGCTTTAATGCCCGAAACCCTAGCCTAAACCCTAAAAAACCCCAAACCCTAAACCCTAAAGGCCCTAGCCCTTTAAACCCCAAAAACCCTAACCCTAAACCCTAAAAGCCCTAAACCCTAACCCCAAAGAAGCCCTAAACCCTAAACCCTAAACCCCAACCTGTGGCCAGGCCAAGGCGGATCCTACGAGGCTCGGGACTCGGGATGCTGGTGCGCTTATAGGCTTAGTAGCCCAGTGGCACCCTTTTCCCTCTAAACACTTAAAGGGTTCAGGGTTTCGGGCTTAGGGCTTAGGGTTTAGGGTTTAGGTTTTGGTTCAAGGTTCCCTTGTAAAGTAAGCAACCGACAAAAGGGTGCCCTTGTTGTAATATGGTTTCTGGGCGACCGAGTAGGGGTTAGTAGGGTTTTAAGTGTTTAAAGGGTTTAGAGGGTTTTTGGAGGGTTTAAAAGGGTTTAGGGTTTAGGGCTTAGGATTGAAAACAGGATGTAAGTTTCAACTGGATTGAAGAAGTTTTTTCATGAACCTCCAAGTAGGGCGTTGAACTCGAGATCAGGAACCCTAAGCCCCAAACCTTAAACTAACACAGAAACCACAGACCATGAACCACGTACCATGAATCACAGTAGGAGAACCCCCAAACCCCAAACCCACCATGAACCACAGCGGGGGCATACCTTAAACGATCTTAATCCCCAAGCCGCCTAAATCCTAAACCCTAACCTCACCATGTACCACGGGTGGGGGAGTGAAAGCCCTAAACCCTAAACCCGAAACCCTACTAGAAGAGGGATGGCCCGAAAGCATCCATTTGCCGTGCGTTGACTCCATGCACTTGACTCTTTGCATTCGAACTGTATGCACTTGGACAAGTGTATGCACTTATATGGTTGCATACTCACTTGTATACTGCACTTGTATACTGCACGTGCTATGCAATAGAACTGCATAGCATTCAAGTGTTGAATGCCATGCACTTGTGGTGAACTCTATACACTTCATCGGCATTCAATACATCTGAAGTTAACGGACTTGAACTCGACATTTTTGAACTTATTGCACTTGAGCAACTGTATTCATTTGAACTTATTGCGTTTGAGCAACTGTATGAACTTCACTTGTATGCACCCGACTCGACTGCGCACGTCCAATCCACGCGAAGCCATGAAAGAAAAGACAAAAACATCCAACGCGAGGCCGTCAGCCATGAGCATCATCGGCAGTCGCTCTGAAGTCCAAGCTCATAGTCCAGAGCGCCTTTCAGGAAGCAAGAACTCAGCATGCACGCATGTACTATGCACTTCCACTACAGCAAAGACAAAAACATCCAACGCGAGGCCGTCAGCCATGAGCATCATCGGCAGTCGCTCTGAAGTCCAAGCTCATAGTCCAGAGCGCCTTTCAGGAAGCAAGAACTCAGCATGCACGCATGTACTATGCACTTCCACTACAGCAAAGACAAAAACATCCAACGCGAGGCCGTCAGCCATGAGCATCATCGGCAGTCGCTCTGAAGTCCAAGCTCATAGTCCAGAGCGCCTTTCAGGAAGCAAGAACTCAGGACAAGATCCACAACACCGTCCCCAAGTTGTTTGCGAGGATTTCGAAGCCCCACAGTTCCGCGGCCACGTTATTTGCGAAACCCTCGAAGGCCCAGAATTCCGCGCCCACGTTATTTGCTAGGTTTTCAAAGCCCCGGAATTCCGCGCCCATGTTATTTGCGAGGTTTTCAAAGCCCCAGAGTTCCGCGCCCACGTTATTTGCGAGTCGGGGACCATGGTATTTGCGATGGTTTTGGAAACAGCGAATTCGGGGACCATGGTATTTGCGATGCTTTTGGAACCAGCGAATTCGGGGACCGTGGTATTTGCGATGCTTTTGGAAACAGCGAATTCGGGGACGCGATGCTTTTGGAAACAGCGAATTCGGGGACCATGGTATTTGCGATGCTTTTGAAAACAGCGACTTCGAAAACACCGTCCCCAGTTGTTTGCGAGGATCTCGAAGCTCCACAATTCCGCGCCCACGTTATTTGCGAGGATTTCGAAGCCCCACAGTTCCGTGTTTGCGAGGATATCGAAGCTCCACAATTCCGCGCCCACGTTATTTGCGAGGATTTCGAAGCCCCACAGTTCCGCGCCCACGTTATTTGCAAGGGTTTCGAGGCCCCAGAATTCCGCGCCCACGTTATTTGCTAGGTTTGCAAAGCCCCAGAATTCCGCGCCCACGTTATTTGCGAGGATTTCGAAGCCCCACAGTTCCGTGTTTGCGAGGATTTCGAAGCTCGCTATTTGCGAGGTTTTCGCATGTCCGGAATTCCGCTTCCATGCTATTTGCGAGGTTTTCGCATGTCCGGAATTCCGCTTCCCTGCTATTTGCGAGGTTTTCAAGCATGTCCGGCATTCCGCTTCCCTGCTATTTGCGAGGTTTTCAAGCATGTCCGGCATTCCGCTTCCATGCTATTTGCGAGGTTTTCAAGCATGTCCGGAATTCCGCTTCCATGCTATTTGCGAGGTTTTCAAGCGTGTCCGGAATTCCGCTTCCATGCTATTTGCGAGGTTTTCAAGCATGTCCGGAATTCCGCTTCCATGCTATTTGCGAGGTTTTCGCATGTCCGGAATTCCGCTTCCATGCTATTTGCGGTGTTTTCAAGCGCCCAGTTGTCCGTTACCATGCTATTTGCGGTGCTTTCAAGCGCCACATGTCGGTGACCATGCTCTTTGCGGTGTTTTCGAGCGCCCATATGTCCGTTACCATGCTATTTGCGGTGTTTTCATGCGCCCAGATGTCCGTTACCATGCTATTTGCGGTGTTTTCAAGCGCCCAGATGTCCGTTACCATGCTATTTGCGGTGTTTTCATGCGCCCAGATGTCCGTTACCATGCTATTTGCGCCCACGTTATTTGCGAGGGTTTCGAAGCCCCAGAATTCCGCGCCCACGTTATTTGCCAGGTTTTCAAAGCCCCAGAATTCCGCGCCCATGTTATTTGCGAAGTTTTCAAAGCCCCAGAGTTCCGCGCCCACGTTATTTGCGAGTTCCGTGCCCATGTTAGCACGTCCGGAATTCCGCTTCCATGCTATTTGCGAGGTTTTCAAGCATGTCCGGAATTCCGCTTCCATGCTATTTGCGAGGTTTTCGCATGTCCGGAATTCTGCTTCCATGCTATTTGCGGTGTTTTCAAGCGCCCAGTTGTCCGTTACCATGCTATTTGCGGTGCTTTCAAGCGTCCGTTACCATGCTCTTTGCGGTGTTTTCGAGCGCCCAGATGTCCGTTACCATGCTATTTGCGGTGTTTTCATGCGCCCAGATGTCCGTCACCATGCTATTTGCGGTGTTTTCAAGCGCCCAGATGTCCGTTACCATGCTAATTGCGGTGTTTTCATGCGCCCAGATGTCCGTTACCATGCTATTTGCGGTGTTTTCAGACGCCCAGGGTGTCCGCGGCGTACTACGTCTGTACTACAAACAGTCGACTTTCCAGCCACGGAAGCTCCGTGTGTCCGCGGCGTACTCGGCGTACTACGTTTGTGCTACAAAAGTCGACTTTCCAGCCACGGAAGCTCCGCGTGTCCGTGGCGTACTACATTTGTACTACAAAAGTCGACTTTCCAGCCACGGAAGCTCCGGGTGTCCGCTGCGTACTACGTTTGTACTACAAAAGTCGACTTTCCAGCCACGGAAGCTCCGGGCGTCCCCGGCGTACTACATTTGTACTACAAAAGTCGACTTTCCTGCCACGGAAGCTCCGGGTGTCCGCGGCGTACTACGTCTGTACTACAAAACTCGACTTTCCAGCCACGGAAGCTCCGCGTGTCCGTACTACAAAAGTCGACTTTGGCACCGCGACCACGCCGAAACCCGCAGAGGGGTTACGTTCGTATGTCAAAAAACGCAAAAACACGAGGGTTTTGGCACCGCGCCAACGCCGCAACCCGCAGAGGGGTTACGTTTGTTTGTCAAAAAAGGCCAAAACACGATGGTTTTGGCACCGCGCCAACGCCGAAACCCGCAGAGGGTTGTCTGCGGCCACGGAAAAAAGTTCCAAAAACGACGGTTTTAGCACCGCGACCCGGCGATCACCCGCAGAGGGTTGTCCGCGGACACAAAGAAACGTAAAAAAAACGACGGTTTTGGCACCGCGACCACGCCGAAACCCGCAGAGGGTTGTCCGCGGCCACAAAGAAACGTAAAAAAAACGACGGTTTTGGCACCGCGACCACGCCGAAACCCGCAGAGGGTTGTCCGCGCAAATCAAGAAACGTAAAAAAAACGACGGTTTTAGCACCGCGACCACGCCGAAACCCGCAGAGGGTTGCAATCCCGATTGGCGATGTCAACCCAGCCCGCCGCCTTAGAAAGAGTAATTTTAATTTAGAAATCTAGGACTGGGTACGAAGGTCTAGTAAATTCTACGTAAATCTAGAAATTTGTATTCACTGATTACTAAACTCTATGCAATTCACTCTATGCAATTCACTCTATGCACTTCACTCTATGCACTTCACTCTATGCACTTCACTCTTTGCACTTCACTCTATGCACTTCACTCTATGCACTTCACTCTATGCACTTCACTCTATGCACTTCACTCTATGCACTTCATGCACTTCACTCTATGCACTTCACTCTATGCACTTCACTCTATGCGCTTCACTCTGTGCACTTCACTCTGTGCACTTGCCTCTATGCACTTCACTCTATGCACTTTGCTCTATGCGCTTCACTCTATGCACTTCGCTCTATGCACTTCGCTCTATGCACTTCGCTCTATGCACTTCACTCTATGCACTTCACTCTATGCACTTCACTCTATGCACTTCACTCTATGCACTTCACTCTATGCACTTCAGTCTATGTTGTTGTGTCAGGGGGCTCCGCACGGAAGAACCCTTCGCGATGCTTTCGGGAACAAATAAAGTAAGCCTCAAAATCCTACAGACACCAACAACCACGGACAATGCCGACCATGAACCACGAGGGGAAGTTGGCGGCTAAACCCCAACACCCACCAAAAACCACCCGGGGGGGGGGTGGGGGGGTGGGGGGGTGGGGGGGTGGGGAATACCATCACCCTAAACCCTAAACCCATCTGGAGGGATTGTTGGATTTGGGTTTATGAGGCCTGTGGGTGCAGCCTTGTCAGGAGAAGCTGCTCGCAAGAGACGACGAGGAGGATGATGAGTGGAACTGGGCCAGATGGGAGGCACCTTGGGCTGAAATAGGGTTTAGGGTTTAGGGGGAAGGGTTTTGGGTTTTGGGTTTAGGGTTTAGAGTTTAAGGATTTCGAAATCAGTGAGTTTTTTTGTAGGGCTTAGGACCTGAACGCGGAACGATGTCTAGTGCACAGTGGCTTACCCAACTTCACAAAGTGCTTCGTCACCAACACAAAAAGAGCTGATCATCTTCGTCGTCTGATATGGGGTTTCCGAACTCAAGTACCTTATCCAAGCTATCCGACCTGGGAACTTGATACCTGACGTGGTCCTGTTTCTTGAGCCGTGAGCACCCCCCATCCTGAGTCACTGAGGGCTAGCCGAAGCCCCAAGCCTACACTTGGTCATCGTTGAGCAACATGTTTTCATTTTTAAGGGTACTTAAACTCAATAAGGGATATAAGTTGACATTTCAAATACGATCCCAACCATGAACTAGTAAACCTAGCCTTTTAGTCCTCATGCCTTCCATCCCAAATTCCCCCAAAATGCCGAAGACCTGAAAGAAGCCCTGGTGTCCTTCCGTGACGAAGGAGGGCAACAATGAGACAGGGATTACCCTGCAACCCGATAGCTCCCTCATGGAGGCCCAGCTGAGGGACCAGGGTTTAGGGTTTAGGGTTGTGGGGTTGTGGGGTTGTGGGGTTGTGGGGCTGTCGGGTTGTAGGGTTGTAGGGTTTAGGGTTTAGGGTTCTGGGGTTCAGGAGTGGAGGACCTTTGACCCTGAACACAAGGGTTGTAAGGGTTTTTCAGGTTTACAGTGCAAGCCTGTTTAGTTGGCCCTGCTCTGCTTCAGGGTGGTGAGGTTTCAAGGCTGAACCCTAAACCCTAAACCATCCCAACAACAGCAGCTCACTGCTGGGGATTTATGGAGAAGGGTCTCGGGGTTTTGTCCGGAAGTGTTTCTAGAGTCTTGGCACACGGGGGGAGGGGGGTACCATGCCCCGTTTCCAGGTTTCCAAGGTTCTTTTCCGGTTTCTCTCCGTTCGTTGAAGGGGGGGGGGTGCGTGTGCTTGGCAGGTCGCACAGATGTGCTTGGGAAGGCCAAATTAAAGTAGTACGCGGCGGGCGAAGGTTACCAGTGGCTAACCTCAATCTGCTCATGCCCGGTCTGGATGACGAAGACCGCTTCGGAAAGTAGCAAGGCCATGTTTGCAGCGGGCGCAAGGAGACTCTTGAATTTGCAGACGCGCAGCAAGATCGCTGTGGAGCACTGGTGAGCCCCAAAGTTAGTTCTAGGGTTGTTAAGGGAGTAGTAGGGAGTATGAGGGAACCCTGGGTTACATAGCCCCCCTTGAACCCCCCTCCCTTAAGAACCCTATAAGTTAGGGCCCCCCCCCCCTACTTTAAAGATGGCGAATTGAGATTGAGATTTCTGGCTTCGAGCATTCGTGTCAAGGTTCGGTTTCTCACGCTCCAAGAACTATATACGTGGTTAAGGTTTAGGGGTTTCCTGGGTCATTATGTTTTCTAAGTTAAGGGGTTACATCTACTGTTTCGGGGTTGGGGGGGGGGGGGTTCTGTGGAAATACTCGTGCCCAATACAGCAAGTTCAACACCTGGAAAAGCGATCTATCCACCTAGTTTGGATACAGACCGCATAATGTCAACATTGTCGAGGTAAATCGGCCTGCTTGAGGTCAGTTCAATGCTTTTACTGCTTAGGGGCTTCGGGGTTTAGAGCTTTAGGAGGGGTCTGAGGGCTCAGAGCGCTTAGGAGGGTTTAGGCTTCGAGGCTAAACCCTATAAACCCTAAAAACCCTCAACCCTAAACCCTAAACCCGGGTTTAGGGCATCTTGGGGACAGGGATTCGGGTTTGCAGCTTAGCGCCAGGCCCCGCCTGAGAACATCGAGTCGCCGGAGGAGGAGCTCGCAACAGTCTTGAGCATGGTTTTAGGGTTTATGGTTTCGGGCTTGGGGTTTAGGGTTTAGGGTTTAGGGTTTAGGGTTTAGGGTTTAAGGACTTTAGCTACATATTCTGGGCCTTGCTTATGTTCTTACTAAGGGGTGCACACAGGGTTTAGGGTTGAGGGTTGTGCCCTGTCATGGTCCCTAGTGGATCATGTATGAATAAACCCTCATTCCTGGATCGACATCTAGACCTGTGGAGCGAGCCGGCGAAGGGGATCTAATTTTTTTGGGAGGGCTTCTAAGCCCTGAACCTTAAACTCCAAACCCTGAACCCTTGCAGAGGGTTCGAAGAACCAACCCAGCGTACTCCAGTTTAGCCGAGAACCTCGAAACGGCTCTAGGCGGTTTGGCCGGCTAACATCCCGACAAAATTTATCAAACTATAACTAGTTCCATAAGCCCAAAACCAAACCCTACATCGAAAGCATAACCACCAAACGCTAGCCAAACTCCCACTAAAGTCACAAAAGCCCTCAGCCACAAGCCCCTAAAACCCTAAACCCTAAACCCTCAACCCTAAACCCTCAACCCTCAACCCTAAACCCTAAACAGGAGGCGGAGATCTTGGCCCAGGAGTTCTACCGGGTCTCCAATCTCTACCAGGCTGGAAAGGTTCTTTTCCCATCCTGAGGGTCCTATCATTAAACCCTCAGACCTCTTTTAGGGCATTTTAGGGTTTAGGGTTTAGGGTTTAGGGTTTAGGGTTTAGGGTTTAGCACAAGCCCCAATTTTTGGGCTATTGGGCTCTCCTCGCAGTCACTTGCCTCCCTAAACCCTAAACCCGGAGAGCCTTGCCAGATCCTCTCCGTACCGCAGCTGCGGAAGATCTACGACGAGGGTGGTGTGGAGGGTCTCGCCATGCCTAGCTGGCGGGATTCTCGTGAGTTTAGGGTTTGGGGTTTAGGGTTCAGGGTTTAGGGTGTAGGGTTCAGGGTTTGGGGCCTTAGCCCCACACCCTAAACTGGTCCTTTCAAACTCCCCAGTGTGCCCACGAATCTCTTGGTTCAGGAATATACACCTTGAAAAACGTACGCCCCCATCATGAAATTAGTTGTCAGTCCATCCACGAATTACCTAAACCCTAAACCCTAAACCCTAAACCCTGTATCACCGTTTGTTTGCTAGGGACATCCCGCCTCCCTGGGTGAAGATGCCAGCTTTTCGAAGGGGTTATTACCGAATTCCCCGGACCCTAAACGTGCGGTTTAGGGTTTAGGGTTTAGGGCTAGGGTTTAGGATTTAGGGTCTAGGGTTTAGGGTTAAAGTTTAGGGTTTAGGGTTTAAAGGTTTAGGGTTCAGTGTTTAAAGTTTAGGGTTTAGGGTTTAGGGTTTAGGGTTTAGGGCTTCCCGTACACCGCCAGGAAGGTCCCTGCGCTCCAAAAAGGGCTCCTGGAGCCCGAGCGCGTCTTGAAGATGGCCCAGGGCATCAAGGCCCTGGGTCTAGGGTCTAGGGTCTAGGGTTTAGGGTTTAGGGTTTAGGGTTTAGGGTTTAGGGTAAACCCTAAACCATACACCCTAGGGTACCCTCCTGAACCCCAAACCCCAGAAGCCCCAAGCCCTTAATCTTGAGGTCTGTAGGGCCTAGGGTTGAGAAGACTGAGGCTGGTTAAGGCCATTTTCAAACTGTACTCTTCCTCAAAAGGTTCAGCGTATCTGTGACCCAGAGTAGGCCCTTATTCCCTTTGTTTCGGGTTTGAGTTCCCTTGAGCCCCTTTAAACCAAAGAGTGTACCCTTTTTTATCCTAGGTTACTCTTGGGTCTAGGTATTTGGGTTTAACCACCCACCACAAGGGGTAGGCATTCCCAGAACATGAAGAGACGCTGTCCACCCTAAACCCCAAACCCTAAACCCTAAACCCGAAACCCTAAACCCATTTCACAAGTTTTCAAGGTTTGTTCGGCATAGTCTGAGACCGAACCCTCAGTGGCTCAGAGTTTGGTATGCCGACCTTCAGTACAAGCCCTCATCCCCACACCCGAAGGCCTAAACGCCCCATTTCTGGGACAACTTCACAATGCGCATCCCTGCAGTCCAAGTGAAAGTTCGGATCAGCAGGCGGGTCTCCTCATTTTCCCCCAGCATGTAAGCACACAGCCACCAACGCGAACCCTGAAATCGCTTGTACACCTCAGCCTCTGACTCAAAAGCGCTTCAAGCCTCTATCACACCTTCCAAAGCCCTCGAAAGAGCCCTAAGGAACCTTCGAAGCCCTCCTACACCCCAAACCTCGTAAACCCTCTGAATCCGTTACCCTACAAACCCGAACCCAAAACCCTTGTGGGCGCAGACCCCGACCAAGCAGCGAGAGAGCCTTCTGCTCCGCGCCGGCCCAAGCTTTCGGGTTTTAGGTTAGGGTTTTGTATGGTTTAGGGTTTTTAGGGTTTTTAGGGTTTTAGGGTTTTAGGGTTTTTGGGTTTTTTGGGGTTTTTTGGGTTTTAGGATTTTAGGTTTTAGGGATTTAGGGTTTTAGGGTTTTAGGGTTTTAGGGTTTTAGGGTTTTAGGGTTTCAGGGTTTCAGGGTTTAGGGTTTTAGGGTTTTAGGGTTTTAGGGTTTTAGGGTTTTAGGGTTTGGGGGTTTTAGGGTTTTAGGGTTTTAGGGTTTTGGGGGGTTCAGGGTGTCGGTCGCAGTCGTAGCAACTGAGTTGGGTTGGAAGTCTCCCAGCCTCCCCCCCCCTCCCCCCTTTCGCCCCCCAAAACCCATTTCAACCTACATAAGTCATTGTGGGGTTGAGGCTTTGCCTTAGTTCCTGCACCGGGGGGGCGAGGGCAAGGGGACGACCCTCACCTCTTAACCCCGAAAACCTTGAGCCTGAAACTTAGAAATACCTCAAGCTCGATCGAAGCCTTAAATGGCTGTAAGACCTAACAACATTGGATCTATAGCTCCAAACCCTTATAAAAACCGTAGCTTTTTCTGGTGGCCGGGCCCTCATTGATGTGTAGGGTTTAGGGAAATTTAGGGTTAACGTCCACCGCCAAGCACCCGAACAGTCGGAAGGGAACGTGTGCCTTCACCAGCAGCTTGCCCTGAAGGGGCCGCGCCACACGAAATACGCGGAAACTTGACGTTGTAGCGAACCCCCCCCCCAGAGCGCCCAAGGGTCCTGGATTGCTCAGCCACCTACTAGCAATTGCTTAAGAACCCCCCTCCCAAAAACAATCTTCCCTATAAGGGTAGTATAGGGTTTAGGGTTTTAGGGTTTTAGGGTTTAGGGTTTAGGGTTTAGGGTTTAGGGTTTTTTTGGGTTCTTAAGCGAATAGTAGGCTAGCCGCCACAGGCCAGGAGCCGCGGGAGAAGACCTTCCGCCGATACATGGGCAAGAACTCCATCCGACAGGTCGGCTCCCTACCCTAAGGCCTAAACCCTAGCCCTAGCCCTAAACCCTAAACCCTAAGCCCTAAGCCCTAAACCCTAAACCCTAAACCCTCAGCTCCTGGTGAGGGTCAGTCCATCCTTTGCTTGGGGGGCCGCAGCATTGGGTAGTTTTCCAAAGTTTGTGTCCCCTTTTTGGAGGTCCTTGTGATGGTTTAGGGTTTAGGGTTTAGGGTTTGGGGTTTAGGGTTTAGGGTTTATTTCTCTAAATTCGGGTCCTTTCTTTGAGGTCCTGATTATGAGGTGCCGTGTTATGTAAGGACCCCCAAAAATTGATCCCCAAGATAGGCAATACCCCGATTTTTGTTGAACAGTTTCGGCGCTGGCCTTGAATCTGAGCTTTGTGTTAGGGGTTTGGTGTTTAGGGTTTAGGTTTTGGGGTTGTTGTTACTGCTAAGGCCAAGCTACGTTCCCGACATAAGGGGGTGGTACTTGAGGCCCCTCCCCCAACGTAGGCCCAAGCACGAGTCCAGGGGCCTTTAGCAGATTCTCTCATGACCCTTGAAGTAAACCCTAAACCCTAACCCTAAACCCTAAACCCTAAACCCGAAACCCTGTAATTAGGGCTTCGAGATGCCGATAAGGTGAAAGAGGGTGTCAAAACCCTCAACGCTAGACACCCAAGCCCCAACCCTGTAAATGCTAAGACTCTGAGGCTCCAAGGACTCTGATTTATGGGTTTAGGGTTTAGGGTTTGTTTGGGGGCCCAACGGTCTTATCAAAGAAGGTTTCTTGGGCTATTTTGGGCCCATAAATTCATGAGCTCACGCGTTATATTCATTACAATTAGTGCTTTGAGTTTAGAAAGTAGTGTTTAATGGGTTTAAAAGGGCCCCTATAAAATATATAATTAATGGGCCCTATAAAAACCCCTATTATTATAATTATTATTGGGGTTTTTGCATAAAGAACTCTGGCTCTTGGTACGCCCTCTTCTTCACGGTCAAGCGAGAGAAAGAGAGTTCACGTGCACGCTTTTACACGTTTCATGCGTGCACACATTCATTTCTTTTATCTTCACGGTATTATCATTAGGGAGTACACGGGCCTCATTCATTCTCTTATTGGCCCGTTATAATATAATTCTGTCAATGGTTATGAGGCTGAAACGCTAAGCCGTGTGTAGCCCTCCCTGAACCCACGTCACGTTTGACGCTGACTGCTGGCTGCGCTACGTGGCGTTTTGATCCGTGCAAGACTGTCCACCGAGGGAGAGAACGCATGCTGGAACCCGACAGAAACCTCCCTTAATTAAGGAATATACCTTAAATTACAACAGGATCCCTAATATGATTTAAGGTATACTCCTTAAGTAAGGGATATTGGAGTCTCTGGGAAGACCACCCTGCTCCCCACAAGACACAACATGGCCAGGTCCTTCGCAGAATCACCGACTGCATGCGGGTTTGGCCTTGATCTGAGTTTCGCAGCCTTGCATTCTACACCAGAGCCCTGAAATCTAAACTAAGCCCGAATCCTTATAAGGATCGGGCGGTGGGAGGTTGAGTACTGAGGGTGGTTCATAGGATGTGTTTTGGGATGTGTTCTTTTGTTTTTTTTGGTCTTGCGGGTGGACAAATAGCGACATTATGACGGTCGGAAAGCATACGGATCTCAGCGGCCACAATGGGTTTCTAGGAGAATACGGGACCCCCTCTCGGATCCCCGTAGAGTAAGGACCTCCATTCTCTAGTATCGTAAACCCACAAATAGTCTTCACAAATAGCCACAATTGTTGTGCCAGTGTCGACGGCTGTGACAACAAGCACGCTAAAGCCGAAGAAGTCTTAACCTGCTATCCGGTTGCTGCTACATTCCTATTACATGTAGCCTCAGGACAGTAGCAGCGGCAATTTGTTGAGGGGATGACATTCAATAAGGCCAATGCCCTAAGTAAGGGGTATTCGCACCCCTAAACCCTAAACCCTAAACCCTAAACCCTAAACCCTAAACCCTAAACCCTAAACCCTAAGCCCTAAGCCCTAAGCCCTAAACCCTAAACCCTAAACCCTAAAGGTGTAGTTGAGCTCCCGAGGGTTCTTGCCGAGCATATATCGGATCGAGCAGCCTGCTACTACCCGGACCCTTGGGGCTCCTTCGACGTGTCCCACCATGCTGCTGTCTGTCAGTCAGGCCATGGATTCCATGGATTCTGAAGGCCTTGACAGAACACGACTTGAGATCTTCTCTACACAGACTGCAGCAGCTTGGACCACCTTGCTGGTCGGCTTGGCAACCATCTTCGCCTTCAACTTCATGTTGCGGAAGAAGAACCCCGCAGTTCTCCGGACCGAGCAGGCCAAGGGAAAGGCCTACTTAGAGGCTTGGTAGCCCAACTGGTACCCTTTTCCTTTTTTTTTTTGTTGGTTCAAGGTTCCCTTTACAAAAAGTAACCAACCCCGAAAAAAGGGTGCCCTTCTTACAGTATGGTTTTTTGGGCTTCTAAGGAGCTCATGTCCGTCATCATGAAGGACGTGGAGCCCAAGCATGGCAAAGACATGCAGTTCCTATTATCCTACTTGGGTAATTATTTATATTTACTTTTGTTTATATACAAAACCCAAGAGGATATTAAAGAAATAGGAATTATTTATATTTTTGTTTATACAAAACCCAAGAGGATATTAAAAATATTGTGTTTTTTTTTAAGGTTCTAGGGGAGTATAGGTTCACAGAAGCGGACAGCTTGCCGGAGGCAAGTCGACTCTTCGGCCTGCTTTGGGATCACGTCAGGGAGGTGCCTACCACCCAATATGGCGCGTATGGTATTCAGAAGGACTCAAGGGACCAAAGGAGGATCCCTTATCAGGGACCTTAGGGGTTACTCGGGGGCTACTTTGGTAGATAGGGACCATATATGGGTTTAGACCCCTATATATACCCTTATATACCCCTATATACCCCTCAAAGGACCATCCGGCAGTGAAGTTCACTGAGTCACTGCTCAAAGCGGTCATGGAGAGGGATTTAGCGAACGCAACTCAGAAGACGAACGAGGCCTTGGAAAAGACCCTGCGAGAGCCAGAGCAGGGCTACCTCACGGGGAGCAAGGTCAAAGAGCAGTTGGACTTTTGCGCCTTGGTAGCTCAGTGGTGCCCCTTTTTTTGTTGCTATGGGCTCCCTTATCAAGCAACCATCCCCCCAAAAAAAGTACCCTTTATGATAATATGGTTCCTGGACTAGCAAGGCGCAGAAGTTACCAAGAAATTGCGAGGGTTTCAAGTCGATGCACACAAGTTGAGTCTGGGCAAGGAGGCTCTCCGGAGGGCCTCCAAGCAAACCACTGGTAGGAAGAACCTCGTCACACTTGCCCTGCTCATGAAGCCGATTCTGCCCTGGCTACTTGTGGCCATTCCCTGCAGTGTCGTGGTGGAGAGTTTGCAGTCCGTCTATCACCAAATCGGACGCTGGCAGGATGTTGGCGAGGCGGCAGCAGCTGGGAGGACCTCCGAGATGGTGTCTAGGACCTGGAGTACCTTGTTTAGGGTTTAGGGTTCCGGGTTTAGGGTTTAGGGTTTAGGGCTACTAGGACCTATAGTAGGCCCTTGTTTGTTTTACAGGGTTGGGGTTCCCTTCTCATCCTCTTATTTCCAAAAAGGGTTCCCTTTTGTACTCCTGGGTTACTCCTGGGTAAAGGTGTGGCAGCTCATAGATGTCGCCATTGGCCACTTCGCCATCGACTTCTTCGCCTTCATGCGCAACTCGTACACGGCCCGTGCTCAAGGCACATTTCTGCGAAATGTCCGTTCCGGTGTGATGCAGGCGCTCCTGCGGCGGCTGGGCCCATTCTTAGTGTTGACTTTCTTTTTTCGGCTTGGCTTAGTTGAGGTTCACGTAGCAGGCAAAAAGAAATGCTTTCTTCGCTACCCTGGGAAAGCCAGACCCAGGCAGGATTTCGAGTACTTCGACAGAATTGCTTCGGGGTCGCTGCAGGAGCGATTGAATCGCGATGCGGAGCAGCTCGGTGCCAACGTCATCAACTTGCCCCAGCAACTTGGCTTTCTTCTGGTTGGCTCATAGGACTTTAGCTTTTTCGGTTCGTGTAGAAACTACACTAAACCCAAATCCCCAAACCTAAAGGAGCCTAACAGTCAGCCAAGGCAAGTCCTCAGTTCACTCATGTGCATGGCCATCATCTTGTACCAGGTCTACGTCGCATCGTGGTTGCTCTTGAGAAGGTTTTCTGTAAGGGTAGGGTGAAGAAGCCTGAGTAGCTGGATGAGTACACTTTACACTTCTCGGGATACTATAATCCCCTATAGAGCTGAAAGTGTACACTTTTGGGGACTTGTGAACTCAGCAACTAAGAAGCTTGTGCTAGAGAATCGCAAGCAATATGCCCATTCATCTGTGCCCCAGGATACGGCAGGGGTGACATCTACCTCTGTTTTGGGGTTTACTTAACCTGTTCCCAGATCTTTCCCCAAACCCGAAACCCAAAAGCCTACATCCCACACCTTAAACCGAACAGGCCTGTCCATTCAACATGTTCCTGACAGCCATGGCGCCCCTTCCCGTCATGGCTTTCTTGCGTCTCCGGCTCCACAGGCGCGGGGTGTATAGGGCTTATCGGGATTTGGGAGTTTTGGTAGGGCCCTTTTTGTTTGAAGAGCTTTGGTTGCTTACGAGGGTTGCTTTGGGGTTTACATGAGTTTGGGGTTGTACTCTCATTTTGGGAAGGCCCCTTGTAGCGTATGGTAGTCGGGCCCAGGAAGCCTAAGATGAAGTCCTTGGCGCCTCTCAGGGCTTTAGTACAGTAGCAGTCTTCAGCGGCGATTCTGACAAACCCTAAACCCTAAACCCTACTGTTCATCGTGGCAGGCTCCTGCGAACGTGGGAACAACCCCACACCTCAAACCTAGGCTCAATAGGCCCAAACTCCAAACCCCAGAGCACTCAACCCTAAACCCAATCTCCAAACCCTAAACCTTATAAACCCGCAACATAATATACCCACAACCTTATGCGCCCTAAACCTTGTAAACCCTCAACGTGATCAACCCCATCTTACAACCCTGAATCTCATAAAACCCCAAACCTTATAAACTCGCCTAAACCTTGTAAACTCTAAGTTTGATAAACCCTAAGCCTTACAAATCCTTAACCATATAAACCCTCAAAACCTCACCTAAACCCTACACCAAACCCTAAACCCTAAACCCTAAACTAAACCCTAAACCCTAAACCCTAAACCCTCAGCCCTAAACCCTAAACCCTAAACCCCAGCCTCCAAACTTTGGGAGGTGTGTGCGGGGCCTGGAGTCCCGCGGGCGGAGGCTGGCGGAGGAAGCCGCCGCGAGCACCGGAGAGATCCTGACACTTGGGAGGCTTTAGGGGTTTAGGATTTAGGGCTAGGGTTTAGGGTTTGAGTTTTAGGGCTTAGGGGCTTAGGGGTTTAGGGTTTAGGGGTTGAGGGGTTTGGGGGTTTAGAGGTTTCGGGGTTAGGAGGACTTAGGGTTGAGGGCTGACTGTAGTGGATTTTGAGGGCTTCTGCTTTAAGGCCATGCTAGACGCTCTTTGGGGTGGGTAGTGAAATCCTGCAAAGATGCCTGAGGGAAATCTAGGTTGGGCTGCCCAAATTTGCAGCAGAGAAGAGCGAGACTGGCCGCAACAACGCATGTTTCTGCTGAAACTGGTGAAGCTCCCTAAACCCTAAACCCTAAGCCCTAAGCCCTAAACCCTAAAGCCTAAAAACCCTAAACCCTAAACCCTCCTTGCACCCTAGAAACCCTAACTCCTGGTCCCAAGCGCCAAGCTCAGGATGCTTAAACTGAAGACTTGGGTTTCTGTGGGAGTTGATTCGGGTCTATTATGTGACTCAAACCCCGAAACCCTAATCCCTAAGCCCTAAACCCTAAACCCTAAACCTAAACCCCAAACCCCAAACCCTAAACCCAAATAGGGGTGAATATGGGGCTGCACCCTAGACCCTCAACTGCAGAAACCCCACCAAGGAAGGAGATCAAGACCGTGAGGCAGTTTGCGAACGAACGACAGGAAGCCTTACGATTTGACTGCTCCGAGGTGGTGCGTGGCCAGGTTGTGGAAGCTTACCTGGGTTTTAGGGTTTAGGGTTAGGGTTTAGGGTTTGTTTGGGTCTCAGGGCTCCCCTCACGACACTGATTCTTTTTTTGTGTCATATTTGTGTGTGTGTGTGAAAATATGCAAATAGACATGCAGATAAGATGGTTCGTATCTGTAGACAGCACTGAGCAGACAGCAGCTACGTGTAGCCTTTTTTTTGCACGGTCGGCGAAGCAGAGGAACACTCCAGGATCATCGAGTGCGCGGCGAACTTCCCCATCATGATGACTTTCGTCCTGGGCATGTGTTACACGCAATATGTGGCTAGGTATGCATAGACCCTTGGGAAATTATTTTTGCCGTTAAAGGGTTTTAGAGGATCATACTACTAGTGTTTTAACTTAGGCTTTAATCGGCCTAAACCCTAAACCCTGAACCCTAAACCCTAAACCCTAAACCCTAAACCCTAAACCCTAAACCCTAAACCCTAAACCCTACACCCTAAACCCTAAACCCTAAACCCTAATCCCTAATCCCTAATCCCTAAACCCTAAACCCTAAACCCTAAACCTCAACTCAGGTAGGTGCAGGCCTGGTCGGCGAGGGCAAACTGACCCCAGGCATGCTCTTCGACATCACAATCAAGCTTAACTTCTGGCTCATCGACCGCATCAACCGTCTCTTGGCAGTTATGGGTTGAGGTGTTGGAGTTTAGGGTTTAGGGTTTAGGGTTTAGGGTTTAGGGTTTAGGGTTTAGGGTTTAGGGTTTAGGGTTTAGGGTGTTTTGTGTTTTTTTGGGGGGAGGGACGTCCCGACCGCCATTAAAAGGTCTTATCACTTTGGCTCCGGAGGTCCGCCGCGCCTTTGAGCCACGAGGATGCTCAGCAGTACCTTTTTTGTAGGGTTTAGGGTTTAGGGTTTAGGGTTTAGGGTTTAGGGTTTAGGGTGTTAGGTGTTAGGGTTTAGGGTTTAGGGTTTAGGGTTTAGGGGTGTAAGGGTTTAGGGGTTTAGGGGTTTAGGGTTTAGGGTTTGGGGTTTGGGGTTTAGGGTTTATAGAGTGTAGGGCTTGTAAGGATCTCTTCGCAGACCGAATTAAGCCCAAAGGACAGGGCAGACTTCGTTCTCCTAGGCTACTGGGGAACCAAGGCCACTGGGCCGTGTTTGCGAGCTCCTGGAGGCCAACCCCAAGATAGAGGCGGGGGATGTGGTTGGTTGGTTCAGGCTTCGGGCTCCGGTTTAGGAGTTAGGGGGGGGGTTAGGGTTTAGGGGTTTAGGGTTTAGAGTGTATTGGTTTAAGAGGGTTGAGGATTGGGTGTTGCTGGTTAAAGAGGCTCAAGGGTAGGGGGCGTGGGTCTGGCGTTTGAGTTCAGCATGCAAGCCTTCACGCAAGCAAGAAGAGCCCATGAACAAAGCGAAAGAAAGCCATCAGCTACCGATGCAGGCGTCATCTGTGCCCAAAAGCATGAATTAGAGGTGATCACCAAAGATGTGTACGTGAAACAAAGAAATCGGGGTTAGTGAAAGCAAGAAGCCAAATATCGTGCTCTCCAAGACACCAAGGACGTGCTTAGAAGCCGCCACCACCCCCCAAGTCCCGGCAAGACGACAAAGCAACGCACGAAGAAGAACAGGCAGAAGAAGAAAGGCTCCCAAAAGGTGAAACAAGATCTGCCTAGACAGGTGAAGCATGACTGTACAAACGCAGGTTTGCGGTAACCATCGTTCTTCTTTGAACGGCCTTTGGCCCTCAACCCCAACATCCTTCACCTGAAGCCCTCTGTACCTAAAGTAGTTAACCCTAAGGGTCCATGCACCTCATTATTGTATGCTTGGGCCCCAAAGTCCCTGTATTGCAGGTACTTTAGCCCAAGGATTCCCTGTTCAGGTACATGGGACCCTTAGGGTAACCTACCTCTACCCAATACGAAACGTCGAGGTCAGCGGACGGCGTCGGGTGCTCACCGTGACATGCCGACAGCATCTCAAGGCTGTTCTGAGGAAGTGCAAGACAGCGGCTCGCCTAGTACAGAAGCCTTAAGGGCCTTGGGTTTCAGTTTGTGGGTTTCGGGTTTAGGGTTTAGGGCCTAGGGTTGAAGGTTTGGGGTCTAGTGAATGCACATCGTCTCTTGTGCATCATTGAATCATTGAGTTGTGAAGCAAGCTACGCGTGCTAGATTGTATTGTGCTGTGGTGTTGCATGTGAATATGTATGTAATTGACATCTTATGTAAAATGTGACATGCAACATGTGAGCACATATACTCATGTGTATGTATATATATACACACGCCCAGAACCCCCAACCGCAAGTCCTGGCTACAGACATACCTACATACCTACATACCTACATACCTACATACCTACATACCTACATACCTACATACGTACACACGTACATGCGTACATACGTACATACGTACATACGTATACATACGTATACATACGTATACATACGTATACATACGTACATACGTACATACATACACGCAATGAAGATAAAGAAAAACAATGAAAATAGACAACCAAAAAACACGGACGGTGAAGGTGTTCGTGCAATTAGCTTTTTATCTACACCTTAAGAGCCCATATGCCTAGACAGGGGAATACCTGGGCCCTCAAGCACCTCCTATGTAGGGACTGGGGCCCAAAAACACAACAATGAAGTACCCTAAACCCTAAACCCTAAACCCTAAACCCTAAACCCTAAATGAGATTCATGGACCCTTTGGGTTACTGAACCGCTGAGGTCAAGGACGAGGTGCGGCACCGTGAGTTGACCATCTTGGGAGAGGATTTGGACCTGCAAGACCCTTGGGATGTGGGGTTTAGGGTTTAGGGTTTAGGGTTTAGGGTTTAGGGTTTAGGGTGTAAGGCCAACCCTTTTGGGGTTGGGGTTTAGGGTTTTGGGGTTTGGGGTTTGGTTTTGGGGTTTGGGGTTTAGGGTTTGGGGTTTAGGGTTTGGGGTTTAGTGTTTCGGGTTGGGGTTTGGGGTTTTGGGGTTGGGGTTTGGGGCTTCGGGTTCAGGGTTTGGGGTTTGGGGTTTGGGGTTTAGGGTATAGGGTTCCATCTGCCTTCTTAATTATTGTAGTACTAGAGGGAGTATGCTTCCTAACCAACTTTTCCATGCATCTATTTTGCGTCTCATCCACCTTAGCATGGACTACACGACCGAAACGCTAAACCATAAACCAAGTTTCGTGGTTCCCAAGGGTCCAGGTACCTCATGACTGTATACTTGGGCCCCAAAGTTCCTACACAACCGATACTTTACGGCCCAAGAGTTACCGATATGAGGACATGGACCCTAAACCCTAAACCCTAAACCCCAAACCCTAAACCCTCTGCCTTCAAGGACGGTGAGCCTCCTCTCTCTCACGGCCTGGCCATCCTGTCTTACGAATTTTCGTCGCGGGAGTACGCGATGACCAGCAACTGACTTGATTTTTAGGATTTCAGTTCGGGTGTAGGCATCCTTCAAATTTAGAACATTGTACGACCCTTAAACCCTAAGCCCTAAACCCTAAACCCCAAACCGCTTGCAGAAGTAAGGCAAGGCATCTCTTTTGGAGCGCGATGTGTCTTTTCCCTTGACGATGCACTTCAGCGTTCAGAAGGTTCCCTGGCATTTCGCGGGCAAGATCGAGTTTGACAATGTCTTCTTTCGATGCTTGGCAGTGTTTTGTTTTAGGAACTAGGAAGCTGAGTGGTGCCCGTTTACCCTTTTCGGTCTTCTGGGGCCCTTTATGGACATCGCCAACCCCTAAAAGGGTTCCCCCTAAACCCGAAACCCTAAACCCTAAACCCTAAAACCCTAAACCCTTATTATGGTTGCTGGGCTACAAGGATATCCGACGGACCGGCGGAAGCCAGTCCTGAATGGCCTGACCATGACGGTGAATCCCAAGTGCAAGGTGGGTCTGTGATGTTTAGGGTATATACCTGGGTTTAGGGTTTAGGGTTTAGGGTTTAGCGCTTAGGGTTTAGGGTTTAGGGTTTAGTGGTTGTGCCGTGATCAGTTGATAACCGCAGGTCATGAGGATTTGTAGTTTCGTGACAGTTCTGTGCTCAAAGAATAGATCAACGCGCAGGTTGCACTCGTCGGGGAAGCAGGATGTGGAAACTGGGTTGCGCTAAAGGAACTGGCTGTTTGACATCATAATGACCCTAGACCCTTAACCCTTAACCCCAAACCCTAAACCCTAAACCCTAAACCCTAAACCCTAAACCCTAAACCCTCACCAGCAACCCAGGCAAGTCATCCTGTATGGCCTTGCTGCAACGTCTTTATGACCCAGATCATGGCAGCATCCGCCTGGATGGAGTTGACTTGCGTGAGTACAATGTGAATGCCCTGCGTTCTCGTGTATCTTGGGGACCACATTATATACCCTACAATACTGTATTTCCTGCCCTAAAAAGAAACCTTCAGGTTCATAATTGGTCCCGAAGGTAGTGATTGTGGACCAAAAGCCAGTTTTATTTGCCACCTCCGTGCGCGAAAACATTACTTACGGTCTGCAGCATGACGTTAGCGATACTTGGACCGTTCCTGGTGTGTTTTTGTCGATGTTTTTGAAGGTTTATGGTCTAGGGTTTCGGGTTTGGGGTTTAGGGTTTAGGGTTTAAGGTTTTTTACAGGGCTTGCAGGAGCAGATAAGGATGAGGAGGTCATTGACGTCTTGCAGGCAGCTTCGCTCTGGGATGGCGACAATGGCATCAAGAACAAGCCGGACAGTCCAGGGTCGTGTTGTGGGATGAAGGGTTTAGGGATTAGGGTTTAGGGGTTCAGGGTTTAGGGTTTGGGGTTGGGATGTTCCCCCTTTATACTAACAGGCCTCGATAGGGATTGTGATATCGGTTAGAAGAAGGTGGAACATCCCAAGTCGTGATTTGACTGCGCCTACAGCAACCTTTGTACAGTAATATGCCCCTCAAAAGAGGGAGTTACCTTCAACTTTTCAGGCATATAGGCCGCTCTAGGTATGTTCTTGCTGGTTTTGTGACGTGTGTGTGTGAGCGTGAATACGAGGCTGCCTTGTGTGAATATCTCCTGCGGAGCTTTCCCATCGCGATCCAGGACCAGCTTCTCACGAAATTGGGCAGCGGCGGCATCTCCCTGAGTGGCGGGCAGACGCAGCGGGTGTCCATTGCCCGCGCCATGATTCGGGACCCAGACATCATCCTGTTGGACGAGGCCACGAGTGCGCTGGACAACAAGAACGAGAAGATCGTTCAGGCTTGGGATGTTCCCCCTTACACTAACAGTCCTTACTGGGGATTATAGTACCCCCCCCCCCCTACTATAATCCCTATTGAGGACTGCTAGTATAAGGGTATAAGGGGGAACAATCCGCCTTACACTAACAGTCCTTACTGGGGATTATCGTACCCCCCCTACTATAATCCCTATTAAGGATTGCTAGTATAGGGGGGAACAATCCTTAATCGGGACTATAGTACTCCCCTATTATCATCCCCATTAAGCACCCTAAACCCTAAGCTCTAAGCCCTAAACCCTAAACCCTAAACCCTAAACCCTAAACCCTAAACCTAAAATTGGGGGAACACCCCCAGTTCAGGCAGCTTTGGACAAGTTGGCCCGCAGGGGCTCTGCGCTTGTCATCGCCCATCGTCTGACAACGATCAAGGACGCCGATTTGCGTCTTGGATGCGTTTCAGACGTTAACCTATCCAAGACAATCATGTGCGAGCCCCAAACCCTGAACCCTAACCCCTAAACTCCCTAAACCCTAAACCCTAAACCCTAAACCCTAAACCCTAAACGCAACATGCTACTGAAGCGCCCTCAAGGATCGTCGTGATGAAAAAAGGTGTCGTGGCCGAGCAAGGCACCCACGATCAGCTGCTGAGCTTGCCCATTGTGCAGCAGGCGGATGCTGCTCCAAAGTTTAGGGTTTAGGGTTTAGGGTTTAGGGTTTAGGGTTTAGGGTTTAGGGAGTTTCCTGGATAAGGGGACCTGTATCTACTCGTTGGAGCATCCGGAAGTAGCAGGCCACTACCCGAAACCCTAAACCCTAAACCCTGAACGTCCGAAGAAATGCCGGGCTTTGTTGAATGAGAGCCGGATCTCAACAAGCCGACTGCCCCACAAAACCTGCGCCTGCGCTTCAAAGTTGGGATGTTCCCTCTTTTCCTAACAGTCCTTAGTTGGGGTTTCAATAGGGATACTATAATCCCTATCAAGGGCTGTTAGTATAAGGGGGGAACATGCCAACTTCAGAGTTCAACCCAAGCCTGAAACCCCAGCCTGTCAAGCATCAAACCTACGTTTTAGAGCAGCCTTTATGCCCGTGCAAAAAGGGAGAACCAGTCCTACTACGGTCGTTTGGAGTAAAGTTTACTTAGAAGCTCTTTTGACTTGGTACGTCTACTCAGTATCCTCTCGAAACCCTAATAGGTTTCTTACTAACCCTACTTGCGAAGTGAAAAGGGCTTCCAAGTTTCTCTATAGAGACCCTAAATCCTAAACCCTAAACCCTGAACCCTAAACCCTGAACCCTAAACCCTAAACCCCTTTGCTTGAAGAGGCGAATGAGGATGGTGAGCAGGATGTGGTCAGCGGCATCTACCGATTCAATGCCTCAATTAGATGTTTTTTTTTTTTTTTGGGGGGGGGGGGGGCTTTTAGATTTAGGGTTTAGGGTTTTAATTTAGGGTTTTAGGATTTTAGGATTTTAGGGTTTTTAGATTTTTAGGGCTCTAAAGTTTTGATGTTTTTTTTTTTGTTTTGGGGGGGGGGGGCTTTTAGATTTAGGGCTTTAGGGCTTTAGGGCTTTAGGGTTTTAGGGATTCAGGGTAATTATTTGTGTTTTTGGGTTTTGGGGATTTGGGGCATTTGGGTTCTTGGGTTTTAGGTTATGAGGTGTTATTCGGGTTTTAGGGTTTAGGGTTTAGGCTTCTGCTGTTGTTTCCGTGGGCTCTTGGCCCAGTAGGGCTGAGAGAGCGGTAGGCGCTAAAGGGATGAGGGGTGTAGCGTGTAACGACCACTCAAACATCTTAGGGGACCCTCGGAAAGAGAAGCCCAGGGTTTAGGGGTTAGGGTTTATAGGGTAGGGTGTAGGGGTTTCCCTAAGGGTCGATGTACCTCATTCTTGTATACTTGGGCCCCACAGCTTCTGTATACTGTATAGCAGGTACTTTAAGGCCCAAGTATTCCCTTAGTGTCTACCTGATAATTTCCTGCGGTGACTCTCTCTCTCTCTCTCTCCTTTTGTTTTAGGGGAGGGGGTGTGTGCCACAGTGTTCCCGTTGCCCTTGAGATTCAACCCTAGACCCTCCTGGACCCCATAGTTGCGGGCGTATGGCTTGGGGTTTAGGGCTGATGGAAGCCCTGACCTTGACCCTCTACCCAAGCACCTACACCAAAGACCTGGCGCCCTAAACCCTAAACCCTAAACTCTACTGTAAACCCTAAACCCTAAACCCTAAACCCTAAACCCTAAACCCTAAACCCTAAACCCTAAACCCTAAACCCTAAACCCTAAACCCTAAACCCTAAACCCTAAACCCTAAACCCTAAACCCTAAACCCTAAACCCTAAACCCTAACCTAAACCCTAAACCCTAAACCCTAAACCCTAAACCCTAAACCCTAAACCCTAAACCCTAAACCCTAAACCCTAAACCCTAAACCCTAAACCCTAACCCTAAACCTAAACCCTAAACCCTAAACCCTAAACCCTATGTAAAGAGACGAAACAGTCAGAAAGGTTTTTGGGGTCCCAAGGGCCGCGCTGGCCCATGAGTCCGGGTATTTAAAGACCCTACACTTAAACCCTACACCCCCTTAACTTAGGGGTACTTGGAAATGATTTTTAATTTTGGGCTAATTCCCAGGAAACAGCAAGAATCATAATTTTTGCTGGCGTGCCCTGTCCAGGAATAGTTAACACCTACGCCCTAAACTCTAGACCCTTGAACACGTAAAAGCCCAACCGCCCAAACCCGAGACCCATACGCCCGAAACGCTACACCCCTAAACACCTCTAGACACTAAACACCTAAACCCTAAACCCCGAAACTCCGAAACAACAAGCCCTAAACACCTAAACTGCGAATCCCCAAGCCCTAAACCCCTGAAACCCGAAACACCACAACCCTCATCCACAGGATTCCTTTGGGAGCTGCAGTTTCAGACGCAAGACGTCGAGGAAGTTCCTCGGAAAGAATCTCGGGGTTGACGGGGTTGAGGGTTTAGGTTTTAGGTTTTAGGGTTACAAGGTTTAGGGTTTAGGGTTTAGGTTTTAGGTTTTAGGGTTTTAAGGTTAAGGGTTTAGGGTTTAGGGTTTAGGGTTTTAAGGTTAAGGGTTTAGGGTTTAGGGTTTAGGGTTTAGGGTTTAGGGTTTAGGGTTTAGGGTTTAGGGGTACAGGGTTTAGGGTTTAGGGGTACAGGGGGTTTACAGCTTCTAAAAGCCCAGAGTAGGCACTTACTCGGGTTTAGGGGTTTAGGGTTTAGGGTTTAGGGTTTAGGGTTTAGGGTTTAGGGTTTAGGGTTGTTGGGCTTGCAGGGCTTCAGGGGCCTTAGTTTGAGGTTTGATTTCGGGGTTTAGGGTTTAGAGTCTAGGGATTAGGGCTTGGGCCGGCTAGGCCCACACAAACCCTAAACCCTAAACCCTAAGCCCTAAGCCCTAAACCCTAAACCCTAAACCCTAAACCCCCCAAAGCGTGAACCTCCGAGGTGTGTTGCACTCCGCCTCCGTCTGCGAAGGACGCGGAGGAGCTGGAGGCCAAGGTGGCCTGGATATAAAGGTTGGGGAAGGTTTAGGGTTTAGGGTTTCGGGTTTAGGGTTTAGAGCTGAGGGGTTTAGGGGTTTAGGGGTTGGGGTCTAGGGTCTAGGGTTTAGTGTTTAGGGCTAGGGTGGCCTGTAGGGCTGTAGAGTTTCCCAGCGCCAAGACTTGGTACGTCACAACCCCACCAACAGGATAAGGTCTCTGGTGAGGCAAGATGCTGGTCGCACTGGTCCTTCCAATCCTTGTTTAAACCTTGTTGGGTTTGGGTTGGGGTTTGCTGTTCTTGAAGTTGGTGTTGGGGTTCTGCTTTTGGTTTCGGGGCTGCTGTGCTCAGGGTGTGTACCCCACTTTGACAGTTCAACAGGCACACCTTGAGAAGACGTTCAGCTGCCCCGACTGTGGCCGAGCTAGACCTTAAACCCTAAACCCGAAACCCTGAATCCGGAACCCTAAAGCCCAAACCCTAAACCCTAAACCCTAAACCCTAAACCCTAAACCCTAAACCCTAAACCCTAAACCCTAAACCCTAAACCCTAAACCCTAAACCCTAAACCCTAAACCCTAAACCCTAACCCTAAACCCTAAACCCTAAACCCCAAACCCTAAACCCTAAACCCTAAACCCTACTCCGAGGAGCCTGCATCACATGAGGAGCTGGAGACCAAGGGCTTTTGGCATCCCACCATGCTCAGGCCGCAGCTCATGGAGCCTCGGCTTGGGAAGAACTATGAGTTTAGGGTTTAGGGTTTAGGGTTTAGGGTTTAGGGTTTGAGGGTTTAGGGTTCAGGGTTGAGGGTTTAGGGTTTTAGGGTTTAGGGTTTTAGGGTTTTAGGGTTTCAGGGTTTTAGGGTGTTAGGGTTTCAGGGCTTTAGGGTGTTAGGGTGTTAGGGTTTTAGGGTTTTAGGGTTTTAGGGTTTTAGGGTTTTAGGGTTTTAGGGTTTTAGGGTTTTAGGGTTTTAGGGTTTTAGGGTTTTAGGTTTTTAGGGTTTTAGGGTTTTAGGGTTTTAGGGTTTTAGGGTTTTAGGGTTTTAGGGTTTTAGGGTTTTAGGGTTTTAGGGTTTTAGGGTTTTAGGGTTTTCGGGTTTTAGGGTTTTTAGGGTTTTTAGGGTTTTAGGGTTTTAGGGTTTTAGGGTTTTAGGGTTTTAGGGTTTTAGGGTTTTAGGGTTTTAGGGTTTTAGGGTTTTAGGGTTTTAGGGTTTTAGGGTTTGGGGGGACGGGGGCTGAGGGGTTTTGGGGATGTGAAAGTGCGGTGGGGTTGGTATACGATTGGGTTTAGGTTTCATGATTGTTTGAGTTCTTGAGTGTATAGGGCTTAGGCTTCAGGGCTTGGTGCTCGAGCATTCGGGTCAGCTATGGGGTCCACAATAAACCCTCAACCTCAAACTCTTGAACCCTGAACCCTAAACTCTGAACTCTAAACTCTAAACCCCAAACCCTAAACCCGAAACCCTAAACCCCAAACCCCAAACCCTAAACCCTAAACCCCAAACCCTAAACCCTAAGTCCCTAATTCGGCAGGAGAGCAGCTGCATGCTGGCCAACGAAGCTCTCGTGCCTTTGGACTTGCTGAAAGCACACTCCGCTCCGTGAGGCCCGCAACCTACACCCCCCAAGAAACCCTAAAGGCCGTAAGTAAGCAGGGTTTAGGGTTTAGGCTTTTGGGTTTAGGGTTTAGGGTATACAGCACCTAAAAGGCCCTGAAGGCCTCTAAAAGCCACCCCCCCCCCCCCCCCCCCCCCACACAAGACCTCAGCACCCTCAGCACCCTAAATTGCAAGCCCTCAACACCAAGTTACGGGATCCTTTGGGGTTTAGGGTTTATAGGGTTTAGGTTTAGGGTTTAGGGTTTAGGGTTTAGGGTTTAGGGTTTAGGGTTTAGGGTTTAGGGTTTAGGGTTTAGGGTTTAGGGTTTAGGGACTAATCGGCACGAAACTCTGGATACCATACCCCAAATCCCTAAACCCTAAACCCTGAAGCCTGCACGGATCCCCCAAGCCAGGGTCCCTAAGTGTGTCTTAATGGGGCTATATAGGCTACTGAACCCTAAACACTGAACCCCAGACCCCAAACCCCAAACCCCAAACCCCAAACCCCAAACCCCAAACCCCAAACCCCAAACCCCAAACCCCAAACCCCAAACCCCAAACCCCAAACCCCAAACCCCAAACCCAAACCCCAAACCCCAAACCCCAAACCCCAAACCCCAAACCCCAAACCCCAAACCCCAAACCCCAAACCCCAAACCCCAAACCCCAAACCCCAAACCCTACCTTCAGGAGTACTTCGGGGGTCTGGGTGAAAAGTCCACTTGGGGTACCATTGGCGACTTAGGTACGGGATCCTAAAACTCTCAGTGCACACTTCGGGCATCCCTGAACCATCAAACTGAAACCTGTGAAGTGCTAAACCCTAAACCCTAAATCCTAAACCCTTAACTTATACAGTCACATGTCTTTTCTGACCCGTACCCAGAGAGCCCAATACCCTTCAAGGAATTCCCTAATATGATTTAAGGTATGTTCCATAATTCAGTGGTATTCGGCTCTCTGGGTAGTTCTTTAGGCCCCCCTGTCTCGATGAGATTTGTTTGAGAATGAGAGCCGGGTCGCCCTCCTCTAAACCCTAAACCCTAAACCCTAAACCCTAAACCCTAAACCCTAAACCCTAAACCCTAAACCCTAAACCCTAAACCCTAAACCCTAAACCCTAAACCCTGTCTGGCAGGCGCAGCATCAGGCAGCTCGATCCGCATGAATTAGGCGCTGCATCGTCTGGCCTTTGTACAGTGAAGGTTGTGATATTCTTTGGCTAGTTACAATTCCTTGGTAGCCCAGTGGCACCCTTTTTGCCTTCTTTGTTTCCAGATTCCCTTATAAAGTAGCCAGCCCCAAACAAGGGTACCCTTATGAGAAGATGGTTCCTGGGCTAGCAAGATGCACTCGTGGCCCGACGCCGAGCCCAAACCTTACATCGAGCTTCGGACACCGCGTGCCAATTAAACTCCGCATGTTTTGGAGGCCGCTGTGGTTGCGGCACTCACCAACCTGCTTAATCCGCGGGCCGTGTGCAGTGGGCCCGCGCAGGTCGCCTAGCCTTGGTTGACGGTGAAATCCCGGCCGTCTCTTTTCCCTGCTGGTGCAGTTTTGAGTGCGTTGCGTCGTGGAGCGATGTGAGAAACAGGTTCCGAGGGCTGAGCCGCTAGGTCCGGAGCCCCACTGTGTCCATTCCAGACACAAGTGGGTGTACATCTTTCCCTAAATGGGGGTTGACCTTAGTGGTCGACAGGCGGTAATGGAGACAGGTCAAAAAAGGCCTGCAACTTTGTTCAACCTCCCGAGAGTAGGCTCCACCGATGAAAAATGATGCTGGCGAGGGCTCGCCTTTCCTGCAGAAACTCGGGGCTTCCTCCTGCGAGGAGTGGTGCCACAGGTCTGCCCTAAAACAAGGGACCTGAACCCGCAAATAGCTCCCAAAGGGTCCATAGTACCTAACTCGGGAATACTTGGGCCTTAAACGTATCTGCTATACAGGACTTTGGGGCTCCAGGATATCATCATGAAGTACCCTGAACCCTAAACCCTAGATCCTAAACCCTAAGCCCTAAGCCCTAAACCCTAAACCCTAAACCCTAAACCCTAAACCCTAAACCTTCAATGAGGTACATGGACCCTTAGGAGCTACCTTGCCCAGTATGGCCAGCTCCAACGCCAAGCGACTGATGACTTTCTGCGGCGCGCTTCCCCTCCGTGAACTTGCCGTGTTAGGGGTTTAGGGTTTAGGGTTTAGGGTTTAGGGTTTAGGGGTTAGGGGTTAGGGTTTAGGGTTTAGGGTTTAGGGTCAAATTGAGGGGTTTAGGACCCTAAGACCGAAAACTTAAACCACAACCTTTGAGCCTGGACCGCTCCGCACACTACAGCCTCAGCTGCGGGCACGCCTTAAGCCATCCATCAAGGGCCCTACGTGGAAACCCTAAACCCTAAACCCTAAACCCTAACCACACCTTAAATCCTCTAATCTGAGTTTGAAAAGCCAGAGCCTCACGAGAATGCAGACTGTACTCCTAAGGTTGTACCCCTTCAGGTTTCTCCCAGTATACTATTCTGGCCCGTACATTACCTTAGAGATCCCCAAACCCAAGGGTACCCTAAACCCTAGACCCCAAACCCTAAACCCTAAACCCTAAACCCCAAACCCCAAACCCCAAACCCTAAACCCTAAACCCTAAACCCCAAACCCTAAACCCTAAACCCTAAACCCTAAACCCTAAACCCTAAACCCTAAACCCCTCCTTCAGGTGCTTTAAGAGCAAGGAGAGCCTCAAGTTCCGCAAGAGAGACTTGCCTTAATCTGGAGTTGGTGGTCTCTGTAAGTTTAGGGTTTAGGGTTTAGGGTTTAGGGTTTAGGGTTTAGGGTTTAGGGTTTAGGGTTTAGGGTTTAGGGTTTAGGGTTTAGGGTTTAGGGTTTAGGGTTTAGGGTTTGGGGTTTAGGGTTTAGGGTTTAGGGTTTAGGGTTTAGGGTTTAGGGTTTGGGGCTTAGGGTAACGGATAAAGAGGCCACCGGCCCTTCATAAGACTCGCGGTCGGACGTTGGCGATGGTGCGATGGCTTGTGGCTTTAGGGTTTTGTGGTTTTGGGGTTTTGGGGTTTGAGGGTTTAGGCTTTAGGGTAGGGTTTTGAGGGTGGTTTTCAGGTTTACGGTTTAGGGTTTAGAAGTCAAAGGCACCCTTCAATGATCTTGGTTCAGCTGTTGGTTCCTCCAACGTGGTTTGCTTTTCCCTTCAAACATCCTAGTTTCCAGATGTTCCCCCGGGGCCAGTACTATCCGTTGCTCATTTTTGGTTTCTTAGAGTGTTTGGTCTTGGGCTGAGGATGGTAGGGTTCAGGGTTTAGGGTTTAGGGTTTAGGGTTTAGGGTTTAGGGTTTAGGGTTTAGGGTTTAGGGTTTAGGGTTTAGGGTTTAGGGTTTAGGGTTCAGAGTTTAGGGTTCAGGGCTGGGGGCTGCACAGTTCGTAGTGTGCCTTCAGCTGAGACACGATCTACGAGGAGTTGCCGGAGGCCGCGGACTGTCTTAAGCGTGATTTGGTCCCAAAGGTTAACTTTTGCTTCCCCTTCATAAACTGTGTAGGGTTTAGGGTTTAGGGTTTAGGGTTTAGGGGTTAGGGTTCATGGTTTAGGGTTTCCTTCATAAACCTGTGTGGGGACGCTGCATGGGATGAAAAGAGTGAAGAAAGAGTCTTTATCCGGCGTAGACTTAGGGTTTCGGGCGTAGGATGGTGCAGGGTGTAGGGAACGCCGTTTCGGGAACCCTAAACCTTAAACCTCAAACCCTAAACCCTAAACCCTAAACCCTAAACCCTAAACCCTAAACCCAGAACCCAGAACCCAGAACCCAGAACCCAGAACCCTGCCTTGCTGCCCTGGTGCAGATTGCTGTCTTCGGCCGCGTGAACTCCGGGAAGTCTGCCTGGCACTCAGAATGTTCAAGGGTTTAGGGGTTAGGGGTTTGGGTTTAGGCTTTAGGGTTTGGGGTTTAGGGTTCAGGGTTCAGGGTTCAAGCCCCATCGAGCGCCGAGTTGGGCCTCTAAGTACTCCTTGGACGTAGGAATTAGGGGTTAAGTTTGGGCTTTCGGAAGTGCATTATAGGGCCCCGTAGCGATGTTGGTGGGTGTATATGTGCCATGTCTCTTTGCTCTTAACTAAAACCGAAAATCACTAATTTTTGAAGTACAGGGGCCTCTACCCTAGGGTGCAAACAGCACTTACATTAGGGCCTAAAGTCTGCAAAAAATCACCTTCTTTGGGCCAGTTGGAGCTTTCGGGTTCGGGTTTGGGGATGTTTAGTGTTTAGGGTTTAGGGTTTAGGGTTTAGTGCATGACTCTCAGCCAAGTCATGAACCCAGGCCGCTCAACCTTGAAAGCCAAGGTAGTCCCAAAAAAAGCTTCTCCGCCCCTCAATTGCACAGCGGTTTGGGAATGAAGGGTTTGGGATTATGACGAGGTTGACACACTCGAATAAGAACAAGCATGTTCATGAGGAGACTATGCAAGTATTATCCGTATCGTTGAGCGGATCCATATTTAAAAAAACACAGCCCTGCCAGCTTTTGAAAGAAGTCGTGCTGAAACCCTGACCCTGCAGAGCGCCCGACCCGACAGCACATCTCAACCCTGACACGTACCCCTCCCTACTACCAGGACGAGTCACCACAACGGGCAGCTGTAGATACAGTCAGCCTCTTAGTGCAACTAGACCTGCTCCCCTAAGACCCTCAACCTCAACTGCACCCTAAACTCTAAACCCTAAAGCTTAAACCCGAAACCCTAAACCCAGAACCCTAAACCCTAAACTCTAAACCCTAAACCCTAAACCCTAAACCCTAAACCCCGAAGCCCGGTCTCAGGCCATGCTCCAGCACCTCTTCAGCGCGACGAACCCCAGAAGAAACGGCCGCGGCCACAAGCAGGGTTTAGGGTTTAGGGTTTAGCGTTTAGGGTTTCGGGTTTAGGGTTTAGAGTTCAGGGTTTAGAGCGACTTTCTCCTCAAGATATTTTGCCACAAGCGGGGCTTCGTAAGGAGCGGCGATATCTCCTCAAGATATTTTGAACAACTACCAACTAAGCCCAACAACGCGCAATGTGTGTGCGGTCTTGGTTTTGGGTAGGAGACCATGAACCTGAAACCCCTATTAGGGTTTAGGGTTTAAGGTTTGACCCTGCTGCCTACTTGCAGGCTCATGGTACTTATTAACCAATTATATCTGTACTTAAAACCCACTTAGAAGCCCCTTAGGTGCCCTAAAATGGTTATAAGTATAAATATATAAGTACAGTTAGAATTGGTAGATAAGTACCATGAACCTCCAAGTATGGCCTCGGTTTTGGATCTGGCATGTAGTGAAACTCAAAACAGAACCCGCACACCTCGGGGTGGACGACAGCAAGGACGCCCAGCAGTACCCTGATTTCCCCCCCTTGTCTGTTTTGTGCTTGAAGCCCTTACCTCGCCAAGCAGAATGGAGCATGTGTTTTGGGTTGTTCCCCTTGGTTGTTGGGGTTCCGCAATCGCTGCACCCCTAAACCCCTGAACCCTAAACCCTAAAAACCCGAAACCCCTAAACCTCTAAACCCCTGAACCCCTAAACCCCTAAACCCCTCAACCCGCAACCCGAAACCCCGACACGCTGCATTCGCCCAGGCCACTTCTCGGTCGCCCAAACGCCTGGCAAGACCAAGGCCGACCCTGCTCACTTTCAGGGCTTTGCGCTTAGGGCTTTGGGTTTTTGGGTCTAGGGGTGTAGCGTTTTAGGGGTGTATGGGGTGTAGGGGTTTAGTAGGGGTTAAGGATTTAAGGGTTTTAGGGTTTTAGGGTTTTAGGGTTTAGGTTCAGGGGTGCAAGGCTTTAAAGGCTTTGAGGATAGGTTGAAGGCTTAAGGTTTGTTGAAAATTTGCTATTTCCCGATACACAGCGGCCGGGATCGTCCTTGAACCTAGCGAAGGCTTGAAGGCTTCGTGGTGTGTGCGATTTGGGGTTTTCGTGGGCCCTCGGGCTTCAGGCTATAAAGTGTCTTGTTCGCGTCTTGCTCTAAGTTCTCCTGGTGCTTTAGAGTTTCAGGTCCTGAGCCTAAACCAAACCCCGAAACCCTAAACCCCAAAACCCTAAACCCTCAACCCTAAACCCTAAACCCTAAACCCTAAACCCTAAACCCTAAACCCTCCTGAGCCTTGGCAGTGTGCGGGTGTGGAGGTCCCTCGAACTCATCCAGCCACGCAACGGCGTCTTGCAGGTCTAAACTAGGCCTAAACTCCAAGGGTTTAGGGTTTAGGGTTTAGGGTTCAGGGTTTAGGGTTTAGGGTTTAGGGTTTAGGGTTTAGGGTGAAAAACCCCCAAACCTTGAGCACTGAATCCTCAACACTGTCCTGCATGCCAGGGCGTGCAGGTTTACTGCCTCAACCGCCGCTTCACCGTGGCGGACATGCCGGGTTACGGCAAGAACGACCAAAGACACGAGGTGAGCCTGCACCCTAAACCCTAAACCCTAAACTCTAAACCCTAAACCCTAAACCCTAAAACCCCACATGTTAGATGTCGCAGTTCAGGGTTGAGGGTTAGGGATTAGGGCTGAATTAGGGTTTAGGGTGTATGGTTTAGGGCTTAGGGTTTCCGAAGAACAACCCGAAACTTTCAAGCCCTAAACCCCAAATCTTAAAGCCTAGCTAAAAGGTCCTGTCGCACTAACCTTGGTTGGGTCCTTTAGGCTTTAGGGTTTAGGGCTTAGGGATTAGGGTTTAGGGTTTAGGGTTTAGCACTGCTTTGGCCTTCGGACGATGCTCTTGCTCATGGCTTCTTCAGTGCTGGAAGACGAATGGGTGGTCATAACTGGAGCTTAGTACCTTTCGGCTTTGGTAGCTTTTTTTTTTTTTTTGGGGGGGGGGGGGGGGTTGGGATTTCGTTGCAGTTTTCGCATCTAACCCTCAAGAGATTAAGGTAAACATAAACCTCATAAACCCGCTTCTCACTGCACCACCTTAGGCCTTCAACTCCACGCGCAAGCTAAGCCAAGCGTTTACCTAGAGTAACCCGAATTCCAAGACCCTAATAACCAAACACCCTAAGCCCTGAAAGCCCCATTAGCTTACCAAAAGGGTTATAAATTGGGATGTTCCCCCTAATGCTAACAGTCCTGAACGGGGATTAGAATAGCCGGTACTAGAATCCTTTTTGAGGACCCCAAACCCTAAACCCTAAACCCTAAGGGTTTAGGGTTTAGGGTTTAGGGTTTAGGGTTTAGGGTTTAGGGTCCTAAACCCGAAGCCTCAAACCCTAAACCCTAAACCCCACAAGGCTAAGAGTTTATGGGGTTTAAGAATCTAAGATTTTGGGGGGACTCGGCCCTTCCAGGGTCTGAGAACCCTACATCACGATTCCGAAAGCTTTCCCTGATGAACATTGAGCAAGTGCACCTTCTTGAGAGTAGAGTTTTTAGGGTTTAGGGTTTAGGGTTTAGGGTTTAGGGTTTAGGGTTTAGGGTTTAGGGTTTAGGGTTTAGGGTTTGCTGTGATTCGTCTGTGCACCTATTCATGGGATTCTTCTGTGTAACTACGGTGGTACTCTGCCTATCGCCCCACTGCCAATGCAGCTTCCAGCCCCAAACCCCAAAACCCAAAACCCTAACCCAAACCGTAAACCTGAAACCGTAACCACTAAACCCTACACCCTAAACCCTAAACCCTAAAATTCTCCGCGGACCAGGTGGCCCAGGACATCCACCAGAAGTGGGACTTCCAGTGGAAGCCGCTGATCGAGGATGAAGTGATGGCATGCAGGGTCGGTTTAGGGTTTAGGGTTTAATAAGGGTTAAAGGCTTGGCCCCCAAAACCTCAGGGAGACCCTTGGATAGGCTATGTTTTCGCGCGTATTTTGGGCTGAGGAGGATACGTGGGAGCATTGTTCCAAAGCTAAACCCCAAACCCCAAACCCTAAAGCCTGCCTTCGCGTGGCGCGGGGAGTACAGATGCCAGCGTCCGTGTGGTGGCATGCGTAGGAGTCTAGAATCACTTGTGTAGAAAAATTGTATTTAATGGGTACCTGATTGGGGTTTAGGGTTTAGCGTTTAGGGTTTCCCAAGTTGGGGGTACCTTATTGGGGTCCTTATTATCAGGGAATCCTTCTATTTGAGGATATATACTACACCATATTGGCATTGAATTCAATCAAGGTCAGTCAGAGTTCAGTCATAACCATTCGCGTCGCGAGCAGAAGACCATAACACAACCCTCCTCCTCATGACACCAACTTGCCTAGCTTGCCAAGATTGGGCCCTGAGGCCACATGCTGCCATAGAATGGTAGTGTCTGTTTTCGAGCTTGGACATCCGCCCAGCGTGGAGATTCATCAGCCCTTTGGCAAAGGCTGCACCTCAGCCAGGGGTAGCTTCTCCTGCACAAGGTGGAAAGACGACGTCAGGAACGTCTGGAACCTGAAATCCTGAACCCGAAGCCAGACTCTCCCAGAGTAGCCCAGGTACATATGAAGCAGGGTTTATATTTCTGTTTTTGGTGAGTGTGTATAAGGTTCCTTTTTAATATTGGTCAGTGTAGACATTGGGTGTCCTTTTGGGGGTACAAGAAACATATACCCTGCTTCATATACCTTCGCACGCCCCATGGCCGCAGTCTTGCACTCCCAGTTCTGGGTTCCTGGACCACCCTCGATAGCTGAGGTTTATACCTAAACCCTATTATAGACCTTACACCGTAGTCCCTAAACCCTAAAAGCCTTAAACCCTAAACCCTAAGCCTTAAACCCTAAACCCTCAACCCGGGTTTCGGGAAGTAGATGTTGGCAACACCAGAGGTTTCCGTTCAGTGACTCTCTGCATGTTGTTGTTTTACGAGGGAAATGCCCACAACACTGTTCATAGAGGGTTTAGGTTGAGGGTTGAGGGCTGAGGGACAGCCTTCGCCCCAAACCCTATCCCATCCTAAAACTCGACCCCCAGGAGTACCTCAGCACGACGCCTTGGCTTCGGGCTGCCATCTACGTCCATGACATCGGCAAAGATGTGCGCTCCTCCAGTTGCCACAAAGAATCCCCGCATATCCCAAAGCCTGAACCCTAGTTACACCGCTGAATCTTAAGCACGAACATTCAAAAAACCCTAAGCCCTAAGAACACCCTAAACCCTAAACCCTAAGCCCTGAAACGCCCAGGGTTTAAAAGCCTGTTGGGGTTCGGTGTCAGTGTCGATTTTTTCGCAGGTGTCGGGGGCTAAGCAGCAGGAGCAAATGCCGCACAACGATCACGCAGGATTCACCCTCGCAGGGAGCCGGCCAGGCGAACCCTAAACCCTAAACCCTAAACCCTGAACCCTAACCCTAAACCCTAAACCCTAAACCCTAAACTGAGCCCTGGATGGGTCCGGGAGAGATACCCAGAGCAATGTCAAGATGGCTGGGCAGAGATGCTCAAAAGGCACTGGCCCGAAGCCCTACTAGGACCGGGAGTAGGCCCTTTCTTCCTTTTTTTTGGGGGTTTAGGGTTTAGGGTTTAGGGTTTAGGGTTTAGGGTTAGGGTTTAGGGTTTAGGGTTTAGGGTTTAGGGTTTAGGGTTCCCTTATAATCCATCCCCTTAGAACCAGAAAGGGTACCCTGTTGATTCCTAGGTTAGTCCCGGGTCTCGCCTACAAACCCGAAACCTAAATAGGACGGCTTCAACTGGGGCGTCAAGCCGCTGGTCTCCTTTACTCCACACTTGGAATTTTTTCTTCAGTAGATCCGAAGGGTTAGGGTTTAGGGTTTAGGGTTTAGGGTTTAGGGTTTAGGGTTTAGGGTTTAGGGTTTAGGGTTCACGTTTGCAAAACCCTTGCAACTGCAAGCCGTGAACCCCTGCCTATTCTCCGAGCACCCCTCGACCCTACTGGGAGGTTCATGGGTACTTATAAGCTCAATAAAACCTGAAACCCTAAACCCTGAGCCCTAAACCCTAAACCCTGGACCCTAAACCCTCAACCCTAAACCCCCTAAGTCCCCGAAGTAGGTTATAAGTAGATTCATAAGTGGGGTTAGAAGTACCCATTTCGGTTCCTCACAAGCCCAACCAAAAGAGGACACCCTTTATTCTTAGATGTCTGGGCAGCCTAGATAAAGATCTAGAACTTGGGATGTTGCCCCTTATACGAACAGTCCTTAATCGGGATGATGATGGGGGGGGGGGGGGGTACTATAATCCCATTAAGGACTGTTCGCAGAAGGGAACCCTAAACCCTAAACCCTAAACCCTAAACCCTAATCCCGAAATCCTAAACCTAGAACTCGTAGCTGAAGCCAAGATGGTTCTAGAAGCTTTTCGAGCTGCACCACCCCTGCAGGTGACCCAGGAAGATATGGCGACCTTGCGAATGCTGAAGCAGTCCCCGGCTTGCTTACGGGTTTAGGGTTGAGGGTTGAGGGTTGAGGGTTGAGGGATGTTCGGGGGCCTGCTGTGTTTTTAGGAGTTGCGTAATTTGGCCATCCGCCACCTGACGTGTTGTTCCATTTCTTCGTGTGGAGGAATGCCAGTTTCAGGGCATTTTCTATAAGCCCTAAACGGGGATGGTGCTCTTAAACCCTGTGCTGAGCCGGAAACGAGGTGATGAAGGTTTAGGGATACCAGCTCGAGATCGTTCTTGAAGCGCCCTCAGAAAGTAGTGGTGAGATTCGACTGGAAAAATACCGCCTACATGACTTGTATTTCCTGTGTGGTTAGCGATGGGGCTCGATTCGCGGGGTTTAGGGTTTAGGGTTTAGGGTTTAGGGTTTAGGGTTTAGGGTTTAGGGTAGTTTAGGGTTCACCACCATGGCAGGCAGCATGGTATCCCCACCTTGCTCGTCTTTGCCAAGGACGATAAGGCCAGGAGATTGAACAGCCAGGGTTAGGGGGGTATTCGGGTTCAGAATTCACTCTAAACCCCAAACCCTAAACCCTAAACCCTTATTGGGGCATTAGGATTCATGATTCAGGGTTTCGGGTAGGGTGGTTCAGGATGGCCCCTAAGCATCCGTGGCCTTGGCTGGATTCGAGAAGAAGCCCCTAGGGTTGAGGGTTTTAGGGTCCAGGGATTGGGGTTTAGGGTTTAGGGTTTGGGGTTTTGGGGTTTGGGGTTTGGGGTTTAGGGTGAATTCTGAGCCCTAGTACTCAAGACCCTAGGGGGGTTTTGGGGGGGTTGTGTTTCAGGGGGGGGGGGGGATTTGAATATCAGGGGGAGGGGACTACATGGTCACTCTCTCTGCCTCTCCCACTCTCTGTCTTGAATGCCTTTAAGCCCTATAAACCCTAAACCACAAAGCCTGAACCCTAAACCCTAAACATCCCTAGGCCCTGCAGGGTTCTGGGTTGCTAGGGTTTGGGTCATCTCCTCGCTCATTCAGACACGCGAGTGCGGATTGTGGTTTAGGGTTTACAAGGGTTTAGGGTTTAGGGGGGCTGACATTCTCACGAACGGCCAGCCCACTCACAATCCAGTTGAACAGAACTCACAAGCTCAACTCCCTGAGAGGCCGCTAAACCTCTAAACCCTAAACCCCTAAACCCCTAAACCCCTAAACCCCTAAACCCCTAAACCCCTAAACCCCCCCCCCCCCCCCAAAAAAAAAAAAAATCAGAACCTTTCAGACCCTATTTGGGTTTGTCCATTTTTGGGGGGTCCAGGTTTTAAGAAGGGCACACGGGTTGCACGCCCGCGAATCATACCCCGAAACATGCCCTGATCCCAACACCTGTCGCCCGCCCCACCATTATCGAACAAACCCATTTGGGGGCTTACAATATTAAGGGTACCCTATTTGGGGTCCTGATTATCCTTTTGTTGAGTTTCTTCATCCGTTTAGCGCTGAAGCTCCAAAAGTTTTAAGACTGTAGATGTGCAACCCCTATCAGGCCCTTTCGGTAGGCCCTTGCGGCATTTCATATTTCCGCTCGTTGGGGTTTAAGAGGACTAGGTTGAGGACTTATTTTTCAGTGGTCTTTAACGGCCATGCTAGCCCTAAACCTGAAGCTCACATCCGCTAGCCCTTATAGAGCCTTGAAGCCCCGGTGCCTGAAGCCCTTCACGCAAAGCGCGTCAAGCCCGAGATCTGGGGAGGATGGGGAGGAGAACCTTCGCTAGCTGCAAAGCCCGGCAAGGTCGACAGCGACACCCACCGGCAAAGTCGGGCAAGATACATCAGGTGCCTGACACTGGCGGCTTTGCTAGGATGCCGAGACCGTAAACCCTAAACCCTAAACCCTAAACCCTAAATCCACCTCCTTCTTGTCCTTAGGTTAGGGAGCAATTCAGGATTTTTTTGGGGGGGGTTCAGGGTTTTGGGTTTGGGTTTCGGGTTTAGGGTTTAGGGTTTAGCGTGGGGGGCTGAGGGTTCAGGATTTGGCAAGGTGAAACCCTAAACCCTATAAGCCCAAAAAGCCCTAAGCCCTAAGCCCTAAACCGAATCTTTAGGGGTGACTCCTGGTACTTGGCGGGCCTCTGGGTGTTTGGATATGGGGGTTCGGGGTGCCACTGCGGTTCGGGATTTGTTTTAGGGGTTGGAGTTGGAGACTAGCAGATGTTGCACCCTAAACCCTAAACCCTAAACCCTTAGGGTTTAGGGTTTAGGGTTTAGGGTTTAGGGTTTAGGGTTTAGGAGAAACTGCAGCTGCGAGGCTAGTTAAGGTACATAGTTCGGGTTCAAGATTTTTAGGGTTTTAGGGTTTTAGGATCTTACGGTTTTAGGGCTTTACGGTTTGTGGGTTTCAGGGTTCAGGGCTTAGGGGTAACTGTGGGTCTTCCTATGTGCCTATGAACCTCCGCCCCAGACCCTATCCGAGCCCATGAGCCATTTCGGCCCTGTGCCTTCGGCATTTTGGGGGCCCCACATCAAGCATCTCAGTCCCTGAATCTGCACCATGAACCCTCTACCCTCTGAGTCCTAAACCCCAAACCCCAAACCCTGAACCCTAAACCTCAAACCCCCAACTGGTCCAGAAACCCTTAACCCTCCAACCGACACGCTGAACCCCGAAACCCCAACCCTAAAAACCCTAAGTACCTCTAAATGACCCTAAACAACCCCCTAAACCCTTAACCCTTAACCCTTAACCCTTAACCCTAAACCCTAAACCCTAAACCCTAAACCCTAAACCCTAAACCCTAAACCCTAAACCCTAAACCCTAAACCCTAAAAAGCCCCCCCCCCCCCAAAAAAAAAAAAAAAAACGACAAGAGCCGCCTCTCTCGTGTGCGAAGCCATGGAGGGATCGCAGGGTGTGCCACCCGGCCCCATCCCTGGCGAAGCTTGGGCAGTAGTTTAGGGTTTAGGGTTTAGGGTTTAGGGTTTAGGGTTTAGGGTACTTTGAAGGGCTTTGAGGGTTTCTGGGGTCTAGAGGGGGGCCCGGGATGCTCGAGGGCTGAAGCTTAGGGCTGTTGGAGGGTTTTGGGGCCTCGAGGGTTTAAGGTTTAAGGGGTCGTTTTAGGGTTTAGGGTTTAGGGTTTTTGTCCTCAGGGCTTAGGGTTGTTTAAGGGTTTTGGGGGCCTCGAAGGTTTAAGGGTTAAGGGGTTGGGGGGGGGGGGGGGGCGTTTTAAGGGTTTAGGGCCCTCCAGACTGTAAGGATAAAGGGATTGGGGAGGGGGGGTGGGGGGGGTGGGGGGTGGGGGGCAGGGCGTTTAGAGGGTCGGTGGGGCGAAGCCTTCACGTACATGACTTGCAAATGCCCCAACGACGGTTGGCGGCGGAGGCTTTTTTTGTTAGGGTTCTGCTTTGTTAGGCTTCCCGGGTTCTGAGGATGCAGGGTTGAGACCTGCCTTTATGTCTAGATGTTAAGCCCTGGACCTACGATTTGTTGTTTTCTTTTTTTATTTATTTCTTTCTTTTCTGAGGGGGGGTGGTTCTAATTAAAGAATCCGATTCTAAAGTCTACCTCCAACATGCACCCTGACGTAAAGCAATCTCCCTTCGCCATCAACCCTGCCTAGAGTAACCGACATACTTAGAAAGAAACAAAACACAACTTGTTCGTTTCAGGGTATATGGGTAGGTTTCCGAAAAAAGGGGGTGCCCTTGTTCCCCACCCTCGGTGTGGGGCTGTTAGATTTTAAACTCAACTTTTCTCCTCACCCGGTCTACTTCTCCTCGCCCGGCTTACTCCTCGCCCAACCCCAGGGTGCCCAACTTCAGAGGGTCCCAGAGTGTCCAAGCCGAAAGTGTCCCTGGAGTGCCCAACCCCAGAGTATCTCTACCTAGAAAGGGTGGGGATGTTCGAAGCAAAGGGGGTGGGAGGGGGGGGGTGTCCCTCTTTTGAGAAATACCCATAACATAGGAGCCCGAAAACCTAAACTTGTGATGCTCCCCTTGTACTAACAGCCTTAATCGGGATTATACTAGGGGGTACTATAATCCCCATTGAGGACTCTTAGTATAAGGGGGCAACATCCCAACCCTAAACGCTAAACCCTGTAGACCCGGGCACCCTAAACCCTAACCCCTGAACCCTAAAAACCCTAAACACTAAACCCTAAACCCTAAACCCTAAACAAACTAAACCCATCCTAAACCTTGCAGGAAGCACCTCCCCTGATTTGGCTGCTAGTGCTCGCTGCAGCAGCGCTGTGGTGGCTCTGGCCATGGTTGGAGCGAGCCTTTGCCGAAGTTTAGGGTTTAGGGTTTAGCGTTTAGGGTTTAGGGTTTAGGGTTTAGGGTTCAGGGTTTAGGGTTTAGGGTTTAGGGTTTAGGGTGTTCTTGGGTGTTCTCGGGTGTTAATCAGTTTTTTTGGCCAGAGTTGAAACAGCCAAGGAGGAATGACCAACACACAGGGAACAGCAATGTAGCAGGGCTTCTAGGTATGAAGTCCTTTGCTTGAGGTACAAGTTTGAGGGTTGAAGGGGTTTGGGGTGTGAGGATTCAGGGTGTATCTCTAAAGGAACTGGCATGGTATCTTTTTGTGGCTCCTTACTTTACCTTCGTTTCAAGGGTTCTGAGGTATGGGCCCTTGTGTTTCGTAGGGTATAATATATATATATATATATATGCGTATGTATATATATATATATATTTATTTATTTATTTATTTATATGGGGTGTATAAGGGCTCCCCAATGAAAGGCCCATCATGTGTGAGGTTCGCCACTCTGCCTGCAGCATTTATTGCTGGAGGGGTTAAAGTATATGAAACAGGGTTTAGGGTTTAGGGTTTAGGGTTTAGGGTTTAGGGTTTAGGGCTGTTTTTGGTGAGTGTATATAAGGTTCCTTTTTCAATACTGGTGAGTGCATATACCAGGTGTCCTTTTGGGGATACAAGAAACATGAGCCCTACTTCATGTGACTAGAATTGCACGAAGTGGCCCTTAAAGACCCTAAGCCCCAGGCGATACATGGCACAAGTGAGGGGCCAAGAAGTCAAAGCCGTCAACCCCGGAGCCTAAACCCTAAACCCTGAACTGTTTGTGGTTCAGGTTTTTGGGGTTCGGGTTTAGGGTTTAGGGTTTAGGGTTTGGGGTTTAGGGTTTAGGGTTTATGGTTTAGGGTTTAGGGTTTAGGGTTTATCCAGATTTTGTGGGGGGTTCAGGGTTTGGGGTCTGAACCTAAGGCTGGCAGCAGGCCCGTCAAGCACCACCTCCGCCCAGTGCCGAAGAGCGAGCGGCGGCTGCATCCATGCTTGCAGCCGGGGTCAGCGGAGAGGACGGGCCTAAGGGCCGCCTTGCGCTTCACCCTAAACCCTAAACCCCTAAACCCCTAAGCCCCTAAGCCCCTAAACCCCTGAACCCCTACACCCCTACACCCCTAAACCCCTAAACCCCTAAACCCCTAAACCCCTACACCCCAAGCTTTAGACCCATGGCGCCAGAACAGCAGCCACACTTGTAAAGCTTGCATCTCCTTCTGTAGGACGTTAGACACAGGTCTGCTCTGGGCCCTTCGGTTGTATAGGGTAGATAAGGGCTATCTATCTACGGGGTCCCTTTCAAGGGCCCCTACTAAGTGACCATGCAAGTACATGGCCGCATTCGTAGCAGTGAACCTTCAAGCAGGGACTAGGGTTGAGTCTGGCCGCCCTCCTTCGTGTCCAAACCCTAAACCCTAAACCCTAAACCCTAAACCCTAAACCCTAAACCCTAAACCCTAAACCCTAAACCCTAAAACCTAAACCCTAAACCCTAGACCCTAGACCCTAAACCCTAAACCCTAAACCCTGAACCCTGGACCATACGGATACTGGGCACATCTTGGATGTCCATCTAGTCCTTCCGCGGAAGGAGGCAGAGGGAATAGTGTAAGGGCTTAGGGGCGTTCATGCACTCTTCTTTCGCTGATGGCATACCGCTCATGAGCCCATATACATGTACCCATGTACCCTAAAACACTAAACCCTAAAGACTCTAAACCCTGCACCCGGAACCCTACACTCCAAACCCTAAACCCCTAAACCCTGAATTCTTAACCCTAAACCCTGCACGTTAAACCCAAAACCCTAGCCCACCTGCTGCACGTGAAGGAGGCACCGGAGAGCGAAGTGGAAGAAGATCTCCTTAGGCGCTGGTTTCGCCCTAAACCCTAAACCCTAAACCCTAAACCCTGTTTCAGGGCTATCAATCCTCCCCTGCACTAAAGGCCCTGTAGCTGTACTTCTGTACTTCCGATGCTAGGGTTTCCTGAGGCCTCAGGTGTGAAGGTTTAGGGTTTAGGGTTTAGGGTTTAGGGTTTAGGGTTTAGGGTTTAGGGTTTAGGGTTTGGGTCTGAAGCTGTTTTGGGGATTCGGGCTATAGGTGGTCAAAAGCGTTTTGGCTTGTAGGGCTTAAGGCTTTTGTGGCCTAGTGCCTAGGCTTAGGGACTTTCAGAGCTTCAGGAAACTCCTCGTGCTGAGCACACCCAAAACCTTGAGCCAGACACCCACCCCTAAGGCCCACACCCCCTAACCCTTAAACCCCTAAACCCTGAACCCCCCAAGCCCCTAAACCTACATCCAAGCCCTAGACCCTGAAGCCCTACTTAAACCCCCTAAACCCTGAACCCCCGAAACCCCTAAACTTAAACCCCCTGAACCCTAACCCCCTGAACCCCCCAAATTCTCAACCTTTAAACCTCCCAAATCCTAAACCCAACCCCTAAACCTCAAGCCCCTCAACCCGAACCCTAAACCCTAAACCCTAAACCCTAAACCCTAAACCCTAAACCCCCCCCTAAAGTCGCGGAGGCCTGACCTGGGCTTCGATCCTGCAGAGGCCTTCCAAGAAAACTACACCGAAGCCTGCGCTCTGATGGAGAAGGCCAGGGTGAGGTTTAGGGTTTAGGGTTTAGGGTTTAGGGTTTAGGGTTTAGGGTTTAGGGTTTAGGGTTTAGGGTTTAGGATTTAGGGTTTAGGGTTTAGGGTTTAGGGTTTAGGGTTTGGGGGGTTTAGGGTTTAGGGTTTACGGTTTGGGGTTTGGGGTTTGGGGTTTGGGGTTTGGGGTTTGGGATTGGGGTTTAGGGTTTGGGGTTTGGGGTTAGGGTTTAGGGTTCAGGGTTTAGGGTTTGGCCCGTAGGGTTGATAGTCTCTTCCTCTCATGAGCAGGCATTGGTAGGGTCTGGGGCTGGGAGTCTTGCGTCGGGAAAAAAAACCTGAATCTCGGCAAGGCTTCAGGCACAGTTTTAGGGTTTAGGGTTTAGGGTTTGGGGTTTAGGGTTTAGGGTTTAGTGTTTAGGGTTTAGGGTTTAGGGTTCAAAGGAGAGTTTTGGCTCTGATCGGTTTGGGGGAGAGAAGTGCTCAACCATCCCCTTAGTTCCGGAAGTTCCCTGCAATTGCCATCGGCAGCCAACCCAGTTTAGGTTTAGGATTTAGGGTTTAGGGTTTAGGGTTTAGGGTTTAGGGTTTAGGGTTTAGGGTTTAGGGTCTCCGCCTGTTGGGGTTAGGGCTAATGAACCCCAGCCCCGAAACCTAACACGCTTTGCAGGGTTTAGAGCTCAGGTGTTGGGGTCCCCTCCCTCCCCCCTCCAAAACAGCTTCTTGGAAGGTTTTATTTGTACCTAGACCTCTCCCCAGGTTAGGGCTGGGGTTAAACCCTAAACCCTGTAAACCCTGTAAACCCTACAAACCCAAACCGCCCTGGAAACCCTAAGCCCTGAACCCTAAGCCCTTTGCCTCTGGGAAGGTTCTATCTGTGCCACCCTTGGGCGAGCAGTTCACGGCGGCCGTCGCTGGCCTTCACGCCATCGGAAACATCCTGGACCGACTCTTTCAGGCCTCTTTTTCTACAAGGTTTTAGGGCTTCATGGCCCTTTAATAGCCCTAAACCCTAAACCCCAAACGCTAAACCCTAAAACCCTAAACCCTAAACCCTAAACCCTAAACCCTAAACCCTAAACCCTAAACCCTAAACCCTAAACCCTGAACCCTACACGCCCCCTTTTGTTTCCGGTCGTTCGGAGGCCTGGTCCACGGAGGAGGTGGGCCGCCTCTCGCAGATCAGGGAGGACAGCGATGGCTTCACCAAGAGCTTCGGAGGCCAGGCTCTGGGTTTAGGGTTTAGGGTTTAGGGTTTAGGGTTTAGGGTTTAGGGTTTGGGGTTTAGGGTTTAGGGTTTGGGGTTTAGGGGTTTTGGGGTTTTGGGGTTTAGGGGTTTGGGGTTTAGGGTTTTAGGGTTTAGGGTTTAGGGCTTAGGGTTTAGGGTTTACAGGGTTTAGGGGTTGTGTTGGTTTAGGGTTTTAGGGTCTGGGGATTCTGGAATTCCTATGGGGTTGTCTTGCCTTTCTTTTTTCCCACTGTTTTTGTTGCTTCTTCTTGTTGAATTTCGTTGTCTCTCGAAGTTTTTGGGGGTTCTTTGAAGGGTTATTGTAGCCCATCGAAATTGCAAGTTCTGTGAAATTGAAGGATCGTTGTAGCCCATCGAAATTGCAAGTTCTCAACGAATCACATACAATTCCTATTTATCCTGGCCTTGAGGGTTTAGGGTTTAGGGTTTAGGGTTTAGGGTTTAGGGTTTAGGGTTTAAGGAGCCCTAAACCCGTAAACCCTAAACGCTGTGGGTTTCGGATGCCCAGCACCCTTCGCCCCGGCCCCCTCTTCTTTAGGGCTAGGATGCCTGAACACCGTGCTTTCAACCCCCGGTTTAGGGTTTTAGGGTTTAGGGTTTAGGGTTTGGGGTTTAGGGTTTAGGGTTTAGGGTTTAGGGTTTAGGGTAGAAGGGCATCCGTTGCATAGTTTTTTTCCTGTCTCGGAGTTTAGCGGGAAAATCTGGTTTGAACCGGAAGTCCGAGCTGTTCGGACTTTGAAGAGTCGGGGTATATTTTTAAAGGGCTAGAATTCAACAGTGTTTTTAAACAGGGTGTAGGCGTGCTGAAGTCCGAAACCTCTCACCCTTAAAGTCCGAAACCCCGAACCCCTTAACACCTTACCCCCCCCCCCCCCCCAAACTCGAAACCCCAAAACCCTGAAATGTCTAGGCCGCGAGAATCCTCTTCAGTCTCTGCTGGCCCATGCCGGCTTTGAGCGTCGGGAGGCCGAGTCGCCTGCGAAGCCAGGCCGGTCGGATGGGGTTTGGGGAGGTTTAGGGTTTAGGGTTTAGGGTTTAGGGTTTAGGGTTTAGGGTTTAGGGTTTAGGGTTTAGGGTTTAGGGTAGAGCAGTTTGTATGGTTCTGGAGATGGGGGGTATGAGGGCTTTCTCAGCGTTAATTAAGGGCTTAGAGGGGTTGATAGGGGGTTATGAATAACTATCACAGAAGCCTAAACAGTAAAAGAAACCCTGAATGCCTAGAACCCTGAACCCTGCAACCCTACAACCCTACAACCTTACCACCCTAAACCCTAAAGCCTTAACCCCTAAACCCCAAACCCTAAACCCCAAACCCCAAACCCTAAACCCTAAACCCTAAACCCATATCCAGGTGCTGTTTGGGTCCTGAACCACGCCGACTCGGCATCTCGGCTCCGGGCGCTGACGGTGCGCTTGTGCCTGCGCCGCTTCGCAGAGTTGCAGAGGCCGTACGTGGAGGGTTTAGGGTTTCTAGGGTTGTGGTTTAGGGTTTAGGGTTCAGGGTTCAGGGTTTAGGGTTAGGGTTTAGGGTTTAGGGACTTAGTAAGTAGGGATACAAGCACCTCAGTTGGGGTTACAAGTATAGTTACCTTACTTATACCCCCACTTACTACGTCCCCTGATCCTGTAAGTAGGGTTCCAGGAGTTTTGGGTTTTTCAGGGTTTCGGGACTCAGGGTTTCAGGGTTTAGGGTTCCAGGAGTTCCCAAGCACCTCTTACGAGAGATTTCGGCCGCTGAGGCCCTTCAAAACAGGTGCTACTTGGGGATGCAGGTATAGGCTGGGGCACAGTACAGACCCACTAAACCGCTCAACTTTAGGGTTTAGGGTTTAGGGTTCAGGGTTCAGGGTTCAGGGTTTAGGGTTTAGGGTTTAGGGTTTAGGGTTTGGAGTTTGGAAACCCTAAACCCGAACAAACTTGTGGGCAGGCTCCGGGGCACCCATCGCTGGGCCCAGTCAAGCAACGCTGCGGTGGTGCCCAAACCCGAGGAGGACCGGTTTTGGGTCCTGGGTTCGGGTGTTTAGGGGTCGGGTTTGGGGTTTGGGCTTTAGGGTTTAGGGTGTACGTTGAGGGCCCAAAGCTTCAGTTATTTGCAGCTTTTGCTTTCAATCCCCTTATAGACGTCTCTTGGGTCATCTACATTGGCTTCAAGGTCTTCAGAGGGTTTGGGGTATTTTGTGGTTAGGGTTTGGGGGTTCTGGGGGCTCACCCTCAGCCGCAAACCCCAAACTATCCGATCAAGTCAAAGTGTGGTCGCTCTTGGGTTTAGGGTTTAGGGTTTAGGGTTTAGGGTTTAGGGTTTAGGGTTTAGGGTAAGCTGTTGTCAACACGTCCCCGTATGTTCTGGGTACCCGAAAAGGGGACAACCAACTTGAATATGAGAAATCACCAATATGGGCTTGTGATGCCGTTCATGGCTTAAGAAGAGGTGTCATATTGGGGATGCAAAGGTTTCGGGATTTTGGTGTTTCAGGATGTGCCTTTGAGAGTGTCGGGTTTGACTTCGTCGTCGTGTTGCTGGGGGTTCCCCGACTACACCTTAATCTACACCCAAACGCCCCAAAGCCTTAAAACCTGAAACCCCACAACCCTAAACACAAAACCCTAAACCCTAAACCCTAAACCCAAGCCGTAAACACTAAACCCTAAACCCTAATACCTTGCAAGGCTTCTTTGCAAGAGCTCCTGGAACTCTACAAGGCGTTTCCAGAACACACGGTCTTAAATCCGGTTGAGGGCCGATGGTGCTTGGTGTTTATCAGGGCAAAAGGGGGTTACGGGCATTTGGTTTAGGGTTTAGGGTTTGGTTTAGGGGTTTAGGTCTAGGGATTCGGTTTAGTATCTAGGGTTAGGGTTTCGGGTTTAGAGTTATGCGTACTTGGGGGGTTTGGGGTGGCAGTGCTTGGGGGTGATTTGAATGGACTGCGCCGGTTATGGCGGTGTTGACCAGACTCAAACGACAGATGCGAAGATTCAAAGGGGCTTGCGGGCTTGGGGTAAACCCTAAACCCTAAACCCTAAACCCTAAACCCTAAACCCTAAACCCTAAACCCTAAACAGGTTTATCGGAATGCGCCCCACAATGCGTGAACCTACAAGAGCCATATCTCCTCAAAACCTACACCCTTGGAGCCATGAACAGGAATAGGGTTTTAGGGTTTAGGGTTTAGGGTTTCAACAGGCCTACCCTAAGCTCCAAACCACAAAACCCCAAACCCTCAAGCCCAATCCCTAGACCCCAAACCCTGAACCCGAAACCCTCAACCCAAGTTTAGGGTTTAGGGCTAGACCCTAAACTGCAAGCCCTAAACTCTGAACCCAAAACTCGAGGCTCCCCCGGATGGTATCCGCCCCTCCGCGCGGGAGCGGAACGTGCCTTGGTGGACCAAATGAACCTGAAGTTGGGGTTTAGGGTTCGGGGTTTAGGGTGGTTTTTGGGTGGGTTTAGGGTTTAGGGTTTAGCGTTTAGGGTTTAGCGTTTAGCGTTTAGCGTTTAGGGTTTAGGGTTAGGGGTTAGGGTTTAGTATTAATTCCTATCAATGTACCATGAACCCTTTTTATGGTTCATCCCCCGAGGTTGAGGCGGAGGTGCGCACGCGCCTCCATGAGCGCCGCGAGGAGCACCAGAGAGAGGGTTTGGGGGCCTTGGGTCTCGAGGTTACTGGGGTTTGGGAGTTAGGGGTTTAGGGTTTGGGGATTTGGGGTTTAGTCATGGACAGCTTACCCCCCCCCCCCCCCCTCCCTATACCCCTCCCTCCCCCCCATCGAGCGGCTAGCGTGCTCTTAGCAAGCACTCAGCAAGCCCTCGACACTCAGCAAGGCCTCAGCAGCTGCTCGAGCAATCGAGCATCTGCCGAGAGCCTACCGAACGCCTACCGAGCGAACCCGACGTCCGAAACCCTCCAAAAGATCTAAGGGGTATGGTTCTGTGGCCCCTGAATGTGGTCCCTCAATAGGGCCGTACCCTCAATTAAAGGGTTCCGATTTCTGGGCCCTTGGTTATATAAGGGGTCCCCGTTTAAAGGCCCATATTGAGAGACATGTAAGGACCACTGGAAAAGCCTAAGCCCCCACCCCTGCAAAGCCCTTAAACCCCCAAGCCCTCAACCTCCGAAACCCTGAACCCTCAGCCCTATAAACCCTATAAGCTCTACAAACTCTACAAGCACTACAAACCCTGTCGACCTTGTAAACCCAATCAATCCTAACAAACCCGAAAACCCTACAGCCCAAACCCTAATCCCTAAACCCTAAACCCTAAACCCTAAACCCTAAACCCTAAAACCTAAACCCTAAACCCTAAACCCTAAACCCTATACATCTTCAGGAGGCGGGCCTTCAGCTCCCCCTGGTGCTCCACGAGGGCCTCTCGGCTGCGGCTCGCAGCCTCGCGCAGTCCCAGCGCGTCCGGGAGCGGGAGGCAATTTGAGGGTTTAGGGTTTAGGGTTTAGTGGTTATGTGGGGTTTCATAGGGTTAGAGTTTAGGGTTTAGAGAGTTTAGGGTTTCAAGAGTTTAGGGTTTAGGGTTTAGAGAGTGTAGGGCTTAAGGCTTCCAAGGGTTTAGCCACGCTCCCCTGCATTATGGGTTTGAGGCTTTAGGGGTTCAGGGTTTAGGGTTGTAGGTTTATGGTTTCCCACCCCCGGTCATGCAGATCACAGACACACAGGCTGAGTGATATTTTCCGGCTTGTTACCGTAACTGGAATAGCCGTCGCGCGACAGCCACCGCAAAAAGTGCTCGTATGGAGACTTAGAGAGCCAGTGTTTCAGCTGCATTTCAAGGCGTTTCATAGTCCTACAGGGTCCTACACTTTATATCTATATATTCTTTGCTGCACCGTGGTTTGCGGTGGGTTGAGGGTTCAGGATTAACCCTAAACAATAAGCCCTAAACCCCAAAACCTAAACCCTAAACCCGCATAGCGTGATAGCTTGTCACCCTTCGGGCCTAGAGGCTTGCAGCTTGTCACCCTTCTTGTAGCTACCCTGCTTGGTAGCCCAGTGGTACCCTTTACCCTTTTTTTGGTTATGGGTTTCCTTAAAACACAACCAACCCAAAAAAGGGACCCTAAACCCTAAACCCTAAACCCTAAACCCTAAACCCTAAACCCTAAACCGTGTTGATTATAAGATGCTTACTGGGCTACCGAGCCTGCGAACCTCGAAGTGCCCCAAGCCCTTGCCAAGCGCGAGCCAGGGGAAGCTCCCGCCGAATCGCGTTCGGCTGCGTACGAGTGAGGCGCACCGGCGCTGAACGCTTGCGGTTTCGGGGTGTGGGGCTGTGGGATTAGGACGTTTTGGTTTGGGATGCCAGCGATCTACATATCAGGTCCCCGGAGCCTGGAAATTAGGAGGCAACCAAAAGGTTTTTACAAAACAACAGCACCGAGACCCCCCGACACCCAAAATCAACCCCGAACCCACGAACCCCTTGAAGCTGTGAAGCCCACCGAGGTGCAGGAGGTCCTGGCAAAGCTGCCTCTACCACCAGGCCAGGTCTTCCAGGAACCTCCCGGGGCCTGGAACGAGATCTGCGGGTTTAGGGGGTAGAGTTTAGGGTTTAGGGTTTAGGGACATAGGCTTATAGGTTCAGGGTGTGCCGGCGTAGGGTTTCAGGATTGAGACAACAGCTCAAGTCTAAGCCCCGACTAGACCCTGGCCCAACAACTGCTGAACGCCCGCACACCCCCCCCCCCCCAAAAAAAAAAAAAAAAAACAATAAAGTAAATAACTCCAAGCTCCTACTTGGAGGTTCAGAGTACTTACAACCCAATTATAAGTGTGGTTATAACCCACTTCTAAGCCCCTTAAGTACCCGAATAGGGTTGCAATTGGGTTATAAGTACAGCTATCATCCCCAAATAACCCGAAGCCCTAAGCCAGAGTGCCAAATGGCACCAGTCCCCTAAACCCCTAAACCCCTAAACCCTAAACCCTAAACCCCTAACCCCTAAACCCCTAACCCCTAAACCCTAAACCCCTAACCCCTAAACCCCTAAACCCCTAAACCCTAAACCCCTAAACCCCTAAACCCTAAACCCTAAACCCTAAACCCTGCATCCTCAACTCCGAATCCTTTTAAGCCCTCAGACCCGAGAGCCGCTAGTAAACCCCAAAAGACACTCCCGAGATGCCCAAAGGCACTCAGGTTTAGGGTTTAGGGTTTAGGGTTTAGGGTTTAGGGTTTCGGGTTTCGGGTTTCGGGTTTAGGCTTTAGGGTTTAGGGTTTAGGGTTTAGGGCTTAGAAGGTTTAGGACTTGCAAGGTTTAGGGTTTTGGGTTTCTCAGGTTTAGGCTTTACAAGGTTGAGGGTTTTGTGTGCTCAGAACAGAAGCAAGCCCCAACAAGCCCCAACCTCCTTAGCAGCAGCAAAGCCCTACTCCTCCAACCCTAGGCCGAAAAGTACACCCGATCCCTAAACCCTAAACCCTAAACCCTAAACCCTAAACCCTAAA
>CAJNDS010002064.1:0-62500 GCA_905221605.1 Symbiodinium natans
AATACCATATCTTAGAGATTTCTTATTTCATTCTATCTTCATATTCTCAATAATTCATAGATCCAAATATATATATACACCATATCTTCCGCATAATATAAGATGAGAAATATCTTCGGTTGAACCAATAACCTCAATTCCAAATAAGACACTGGGCCGGTCCACCATCTGCCAGACTTCTAGAAACTGCATGAATTTCGGCGGATCTTCCATCCATGAACACATGCAGAACATGCACCTCCCTTGCTTTCTGTAGAATCGAGTCGCTGGTCGTCGTCTACTCCTCACATCATGGTCCATAGGCTGCCACTGCTTCCTGAGCCAGTCGCTGCGTCTCAACGAAGTTTCTGCTTTTGGGAACCCAGTAACCATATTATGATAAGGGCACCCCTTTCTTGGGTTGGTTACTTTCTAAGGGAACCCATAAACAAAAAAAGTGTAAAGGGTACCACTGGGCTACGAAGTGCTGCAAAACATGCCACCCACCTGCTCGACCCCAAGGTCCCGGTACTAAGACTGCATCAGAACTCAACTGCCGGCCACGTTAGGGGCCCACCGGCCCACCGGATGTGGGGACCTTGAGCAAAAACCCTGAAGCTACGGACGCGCCAAGTCTCCACTTCGCGGAGTTTGGTCTGGGTGTGGCTCCAAACCTCGGGTTGGGTCCATCTTCAAGCTTCTAAATGTTGGGGGTCTATGGAATCGTCCAGACATAGGGTTCATGGCAGAGATGGTAGGGGCACAAGAGTGGGGAGCGTTGAACTCTGAACCCGCCTTCAGCCACAATCCATGGCCAGAGGCCTTGGATTTGCCGAACTCGAAATCCATAAAATCCTTAAAGGCCCGGTCCGATCCATCCTAATCCCTCGATCTGAAGTAGTTGGTAGGGTATATCCGCCGAGGCCTCGGGCGGTGCGTGTAGGGTGGCACAAAGCAGGCTCCCCACCATTTTTTCCTGCGATGGGTACCCCCCGAGGCAAACGGGGGTGGCGGCGCGGACACCGCAACAGGACCAGGGCAGTTTTGGCCTTGACACACAGGGACCGCCCCACCGCTGGCCTCCCCGACCCCCGCGGTGCGTGTGAAACCTGGTGCGCAGCACGTCGCGCTAGGCATGCCTCTGTTGCGCATGCGGTTTAGGGTTTAGAGTTTAGGGTTTAGGGTCTAGGGTCTCGGGTCTGGGGTCTAGCATCTGGCGTTGATGCATGAGGCGGCTACATGCGTCCTGGCCAAACTGCCTCTGTGACCCTGCGCAGCTGCAGAGCTTACCGCAACCATGCACATGCTCACGGGGCTGCGCTGGGCCAGGCGAGGCGGGTCGCGTAGCGTCAAAATCAGGGTTACCCCTGTTGTGGCGGTAACTTCTGCTGCCGCGAGGCTTCGTCAATGGTCTGCATGCCATCGATGCTAAACACCATTCGCTGCTTCATGTACCTTGGCATGTCGACGTCCGAAGCGGCTACGCCCTCCGTAATCGTCTGCTCTAGAGGAGCAACAGCTATGCGCAAGCCTAGCTAGGGTTTAGGGTGTAGGGTTGAGGAGCAAGGGTTTAGGGCCTAGGGCTTAGGGCTTGTGGTTAGAGTTTAGGGTTTAGGGCTTAGGGAGAAGGGTTTGGGGTGTAGGGTTTAGGGCTAGGGCGACGTCCCTCCAAGGGCAGCATGGCCCTTCCCCTTGCTATCCCTTTCTGCTCACGAGCCAATTACTGCAGCCCGGGAGGCTTCTCGACGATCGGCTTCGTCTCCTGCGAGTGTTCTGAACCCCTCAAACGGTTGTACCCATGAGCACTGTGAGGTTTGGGGTTTCAGGTCTACGGCTTAGGGTTTCAGGTTTCGGAGTTAGGATTTAGGGGGCTAGGGACCACTGCGACTGTGCATCAGGTGAGCTGCTTCATGGCACGTGTGGCCACATATTCATATTTCTCAACTCTAATATAGCCTCATTCATGTGCAGTGTCCTGCTCGTAGGTCCGGAAGCGCTTTCGGATGCTTTCGAGGTTGTCGTCAACACGCCCACCTGAAGCACCAACGCAAGCGACGGGAAGCGAGATTCGTGAGCCGTCGATGCGAAGACCCCACGCGTATTTAGCAAGCCCACCTTTCTCAACTAATGAGAGTTTTGTGGTTACCCCTGTGTTCCCTAACCTCTTTTAAGTGTTCGTGGTATAGTCCGCGATACAGCCGCGATTCGCGCTCATGCGATAGTCACGCGATCGCTAATCACGGCTGTCTCACGGGCTATGACTAATTTAATTAGAGAGGTTACCGGCTTGCAGGGTTACCGGGCCACTCTCTTTATCAACAGCCTGACCGCCGCCTACGACCCGAAACTCCGATCCTGAGTCCCTTAACACTTAACTCCACATCCTACTAACCCTAAACCCTATTTAAACCCTAAACCCTAAACCCTAAACCCGAAACCCTAAAAAAGGCGAAGCCTGAGTTGGATGAATGCGGCGAGGCAGCTCGTGGACGAACGCTCCAACAGCCGCTTCCTCAGTTGAGGGGCTTCGGGTCTTAGTCGGGACTGCGGTTTTGAGGGGTTGTTCAGGGGCTTAGGGACCCTTGTGATATTGAGGGCTTTTAGGGGGGGTTGGGGTTTCGGGTTTCGGGGTTTAGGGTTGAGGGGTTGAGGGGTTTAGGGTTTAGGGTTTAGGCTTTGGGGCTGAAGCGTTCAGGATGCTGTGGCAAGTTGGGGCTTAGGGCTGAGATCCGAAAACCCTGAAGCCTCCCTCTACCCCTAACGCCTAAACCCTAAACCCTTATTTTTTTCTTTAATTTCATTTTAAACCCTGAACCCTAAGCCTCTTAAGCCTCTCTCTTCCCATGGTCCCAGGTTCTCCATTTCTGTTTCTGTGGCCTCGAAGAAGAGGACGCCAAGCACCTGGGCTTCGACAACCGCACTGGGGTTTAGGGCTTAGGGATGCTTAGGGGGTTTCGGGCTAGTACCCCCAAAAGGACACCCAAAACATGCACTTACCAATATCCATAGGCAGCCGCTATACACTCACCAATATCAATCATATGGACCCTACCGAAAGTATAGTTCTGTTGGATAGGCATACGATTGAAGAATAGTAGGAAGTGATAATAGTAGCAGCAGCGGCAGCAGCAAAAGCAGTCGAGTAGTCGTACAATAGCAGAAGGAGGAGTAATGGAAGTCATCGTCGTAGTAGTTGTTGTTAGCATCGTCGTAGTAGTCGTGGTATGGTAGTTGTCGTCGCGTCATGTAGTAGGCGAAGTAGGCGTCGTCGCCATAGTAGTGTTAGGAATTAGTGGTTTGACACGTTTTCATGCTTGCACGGGGCTGAGAAATTCCATGAAGAAGTCACGAGTCTTGTTTCGCGCTTTGGATTTGCGACGTGATGTGAAGGTCTTTTATGACACCCTAAGCGTTTGCCCTTTAAGCACTGCAACAGTGCAAGTGTTCTCAAAAGTTTGAGCTTTTCAGGCTTAAGCGATGCAAGTGTCTATGTTCAACCTGAAACCTACTGAGATGCTATAGCTGTCCCCTCCACGCGCCGATTCCTAAGCCCCCGAGATTCCAAAATCCCAAGGCCTAGGCCCGAAACCCCAACGTCCCTGAGATCCCCCAACACCCTCAAGAACCCTAAATCTTAACCCTAAACCCTAAACCCTCAAACCTAAACCTTAACAAACCCTAAGCACTAAGACAAAAACAGAGAAGATTCCCTGTGTTGACGCGTGGGCACATCGGCTCCGTCGCCGATGACCTGCTCCCAGCCAGTAACCTGCAGGAGCGGTTCTGTTTAGATTCGGGTCCCTGGTTCCCCATTCACATACATACAAATAAATATATAAATATGTGAACATGCATTTCTTGTATGTGAAATAATAATAATAATAATACATGTACATGTACATGTACATGTACATATACATATACATATACATACACATCTAAAACTAAATGTACATACAACTAGATATACATATATATATATATTGCATATACAACTAAGTATAAATAGAAATAAATAAATAGATATACATATTATACACACATGTATATCTGTGTATCATGTACTCATTTTCATGCATCTACAAGCAAACTCCTCACCCTCTCTCCCATCCGGTCGGGCTGCGTTGTCCAGATTTCTCGGGAAGCCATCAATCAGGAAGTCCGTCTTTCCCAGCGCCATGTCCCTTCGCATGGCCTGGATCGGGACTAGACTTGGCATCCTAGCAAAAATCACAATGTTCGGGTTTCAGGGTTGAGGGTTTAAGGTTTAGGGTTTAGGGTTCCTTAGGGATTATAGTAACCAAAAGGGAAGGAATGCAGGGCACCATCCGTTCGAAGAAATGAAGCCGAAACTGCCCCACGGCTGGTGGGCGTGGTGCTTCGTGTTTAGGGTTTAGGGTTTAGGGCTTAGGGCTTAGGGTTTAGGGCTTAGGATTTAGGGAACAAGCTAGTCGTTCATCTTTGTCATCAGAAAACACCTCACATCCTGTTGCCCCCGTGGCCCTGTGATGCCCGCCCCATCCCTCTGCCAGAACATGGTGAGGAAACCCTAAACCCTAAACCCTAAACCATAAAACCCTAAAACCCTAAACCCCTAAACCCCTAAACCCCTCAACCCTAAACCCTAAACCCTAAACCCTAAACCCTAACCCTAAACCCTAAACCGCGTTTCTTTGTGAGCAAGTGGAAAGCGGGGCCGTGCGTCGCCTGACTAAACCCTAAACCCTAAACCCTAAACCCCAAACCCTAAACCCTACACCCTACACCATACACCCTAAACCGCCAATGCACCCGAGATCTGTCACTCTGAGCCTTCTCCAGCAGTCTCACGGTGATCTCAACCGGCACAATCTTCCCCTCCTGCAAAAGGGGTTTAGGGTTTAGGGTTTAGGGTTTAGGGTTTAGGGTTTAGGGTTTAGGGTTTAGGGTTTAGGGTTTAGGGTTTAGGGTGTAGGGTTTAGGGTTTAGGGTTTAGGGTTTAGGGTTTAGGGTTTAGGGTTTAGGGTTTAGGGTTTAGGGTTTAGGGTTTAGGGTTTAGGGTTTAGGGTTTAGGGCGACTCGGCTGACTCCAATGAGGCATGGACCGCTTTGCGGTGTCCTTGATGAAGGAGTTGATGAGCTCCCCATCCTGCGATGTGGGGTTTAGGGTTTAGGGTTCTGCACCCGCCTGCACCCACCTATCTACCCTAAACCCTAAACCCTAAACCCTAAACCCCAAACCCTAAACCCTACCCCAATTAAGCTCGAAACTCCAAGATGCCGCCCAAAACACCCAAGATCCGCAAGAAGGGCGCAGTCCTTGGAGTTCGGATCGCTCCGCTCTGCCCGGAGGCAGTCGCCAGCAGAGATGTGGGACCAGTGGGGGAAGTGCGCGCAGATATTCGCACCTCGTGGGCTCGCCATGGGTTTCGTAGGGTTTAACCCGTTTCAACCCTAAACCCTAAACCCTAAACCCTAAACCCTAAACCCTAAACCCTAAACCTCAAAAACAGCTTCGATATTCGCATGGCCCTGAACCCTAAAACTCCAGAGTTCACAGCCACAAAACTACCCGAAGCCCCCGGCGTCTCTGGTGCCAGGCAGCACTGCGTTCCCTTGCCAGCCCCAGGGCCGCCCAGCACGAAAACCACCTGGGAGCCCAAGGGTTCAGGCAAGTAGGGGTTTCGGGGGGTTTGGGTTTACTTAAGGGTTTAGGGCCCTAGGGCCCTGGGGCTTGGGGGCTTGGGGGCTTAGGATTGGGTTAGAATGATTCCAGGGTTGACCAAGTGTTGGTTTTGAGGTCTAGGTTTTTTTCGTGCTCTTGTGTCTCAGCCCTAAGCCCTAAGCCCCCTAAACCCAGCCAGGGCGCTCGAGGCTTCGCCGGCGACGCCGGCTTTGGGGGCGGCGAGCTTTGCACCGCCGATGCGGGGGTTGACGCGGGGGCCGACGCGGCCGCCGATGCGGGGGCCGATGCGGGGGGCTTGGCCTTGGCTTCATGGGCAGGACTCAGAACGGGTTTAGGGCCGGTACTGCAGGATTTAGGGTTTAGATTGGGGAGGTTTCCGAAATTGGGGTGCCTCATCACGGTCCCTCCTATCAGGATCCTACTATTTGGGGGTCTAGTTTAGGGGTCCCCTATTTTCCAAACCCCCAAATAATGGCGTTGAGGGGTTAGCTTTTGCTTCTGCTTACTTTCTGGTGTATGGGGATGGGGTGTAGTATCACAGGCCCTGCCAGCCCCTCCCCTTCCTCCGTGCAGCTGAGGCACTGCCGGCGGGCTTGCACTGCCCTTCCTGTTCGTTTGCACATGTGAATTTGGAATTTTAACCGAGGATGGCCCCTAAAACCCTCTGAATATACTCAGAAATATGATCCTCTTGAACCCAAATAAGGGAAAATATGACATGTCCTAAAGGCCTACCCAGGAACAGTTGCGACGTTTAGGTCGGAATCACTGCAAGCCCCAAGAAGAGGTTCGTGGCCTGAGCGTGTCTTTTTGCTGCTTCCTGCCTGGTGGCGTCTGACATGTCTTGTCGTATGGCACATTCCCTAACATTGGGGGCATATCCGGTAAGACCTTCCCCTGTGAAGCAGGCTTCTCAAGTCGAGTCCAGACCGGGGGAGGCATCAAAATGATTCAAGCGGGGCGCGTCTAGGGCTCCGGGTCCAGGGTTCAGGTTTGCGGGCTTAGCCTCCCGCGCCCAGAAAAACAAAAACTAAACCCCAAACACCCCTAAACCCCATCAATCGCTTCCCCCTCCTCGCCGGGTAGAGGATGGAGTTGGTGTTGACTGTCTCGAGGCGCTCCTTCGCAAAGAGCGGCGGCGAGGTCCCGAAGCAGCTCCGCACCTGCTCGCAAAAGAGCTTTTGAGGTGGAGTTGGGTCTGGGGTTTAGGGTTTTGGGTTTCGGGTTTAGGGTGTAGGGTGTAGGGTTTAGGGTTTAGGGTTTAGGGTTTAGGGTTTAGGGTTTAGGGTTTAGGGTTTAGGGTTTAGGGTTTAGGGTTTAGGGTTGAGGAATTTGGGGGTTTTGGGAGTTTAGGGTCTTTGGGGGCTGGGTTTAGGCGGCTATGGGTTGCTCAAGGAGTGGTTTTGCTGATGCTGCGCACCATCCGAAAGCAATAGTCATGGCCTCTTAACAGTGACGCAAGTCATGATACTGCAGGCGATATCGACTGTGATAACGGTGCCTTCACATGACTTACAGCGAAACAGAAGTAGCAACAACAACGGAAACAGTACTAGTGATATGGATAAGCCAAGGGGGTCCCCTGTCGTCTGCAACGCTTGGCTCCGGGCGTACTGTGCCCAGGACAACGGGCCCCAGGTCGCCCAGTAGGAAGACTTCCTTTGGGAATGGTTTGCGAAGGTTAGGGTTTAGGGTTTAGGGTTTAGGGTTTAGGGTTTAGGGTTTAGGGTTTAGGGTTTAGGGTTTAGGGTTTAGGGTTTAGGGTTTAGGGTTTAGGGTTTAGGGTTTAGGGTTTAGGGTTTAGGGTTTAGGGTTTAGGTGTTAGGGTTTAGGGTTTAGGGTTTAGGGTTTAGGGTTTAGGGTTTAGGGTTTAGGGTTTAGGGTTTAGGGTTTAGGGTTTAGGGTTTAGGGTTTAGAGTGTCTCTGTCTCAGCAAACGGCCCTCCAGACATGCGTCACTCATCGCAGCTGTCGTGCTAGGTCGCTTCTTGGCTTTCTTTTCCTTGAACTTTGGATGATGTTTACGCGTATTCCTAGTCACTCTGCGCCTGGTATTTCCCAAGGGTCAAACATGACGGCGGGTACTATCCAGCTGCTTCATTCATGATGCCAGATCGGCTCGCGCGCCAATTGTGTTGCCTGATGCCTTCTATCACACGGAGGAACTGATGACACACAGCTTTCTCGGAGGGCATTATGCACAAGAGAGTCTACGCACCCCCCCCCCCCCTTGCCCCATGCACAGGTTACTACGCGCCGTTGTCAAGCAACAGAGACCTGTGCAAGAAAGGTTGCAGTATGCCGCTTTTGCATCTGAGGAATGTGGAAACATGAAAATACATGAAAATGCGCATAAACTCTGTTACGTACACGACTGCTGAGAAAGCTGACAGACGCGTAGAGTCGTAGAGGTCCCCTAGCCAACAAAAAATGCACACTCCCAACCCACCAGCATGCGAAGGTGATGAATGTAAGACCTTTGAAGTGAAAACCGCAAATCTCTCTCTTGCTTCCTTGCTTTGCTTCCTTGCTTCCTTGCTCCCTTGCTTCCTTGCTTCCTTGCTTCTTTGCTTCCTTGCTTCCTTGCTTGCTTCCTTCCTTCCTTCCTTCCCTCCCTCCGTTTCCTTCCTTCCCTTTCCTTCCTTCCCTTTCTTTCCTTCCTTTCCTTCCTTCCAGCGCTCACGCCCCCCCCCCCCCCCCGGAGGTGCGGGGAGCCGCCCTCTCTCTCTGTCTTTGTCTCTGTCTCTGTCTCAGTCTCAGTCTCAGTCTCAGTCTCAGTCTCAGTCTCTGTCTCTGTCTCTGTCTCTGTCTCTTCTCCCTCCTCTCAGACAGCTCCCCTGCTCATGGTTCAGCCAGGCCGCGGCGGAAACAGAAACAGCGACAGGACCTCAACCCACACAGGTGCCCTCCCTCGTGATCCTTGCGTTCCGGGCGTTTGGCTACAAACCCTATCGTGCAACAGCAGCTCAGGCCCGCGCGCAGCCTCCGCAGACTGCGCCGAAGGCGAAAAGACGCAGAGACCTTTAGGGCAGGGGTTTAGGGTTTAGGGGTTCAGGGTTCAAGGTTATACCGCGCCGGGCGCGTGAAGCCATGCCCCAAAAGCGTTGCCTCACCATAGGCGTACGTAGTTCTCGAAGTTAGGGTCCCTCACCATCGCTATACTGACTGCGCTCGTGTCCTACGTCGCGCCCAATTCTTGTAGACGCGTGATTTTGTATGGGACTGTCCTTATCAGTTTGAAGATCCAGATTTGTGGGATCTGTTTCTTGATGTGGCAAGCGTGCACATTGGGAGCATACGGCTTGTCAAGCTCAAAGCACACACACACACCACAGCAGAAACTTCGCAGTTCCTCTTCTCACCGCAAGGAATGAGCAAGTTGATGCTTTAGCGAAAGCCACAGCTACAGCACGTTCTTCCGATCATTTGGCAAGGTTTCGCCCTGATCTCCAGCAGGCAGTTTCCGTGCAAGTTCATTTGGTTGCTACTTTAGTTCAGCGCTCGGCAGCTTGCCAGCTGGCACCTTTTGATGAGGACGAACTGGTCTCTGCAGGATTAACGCAGACTGTGATCTGCACTTGTAATGCTATAGCAATTGTCATTTAATGGGACATTCCGTTCTGCTTGAGGATGTTGAGACAAAAAGGTGCTGCAGATGTACAGAACGAATACTTTACCACCTGATGTCCTCTTTGATTGCCTTGGGCGCAGATATCTCGGCTTTTTTCGCGCCCACGCTACCAAGCTACTCAACACATGCGCACGCTGCGCGTGCTCCATTTTCTTTGGACCGAACACAAGCTCAAGGACCAGGCTCATAAAAAATCGCAGAAGGCCGGGGGGGGCAGGGTGGGGGGGGGCTCATGAACCAACCGCCTCGACAAGCGACGGCGAAGTGAAGACTTGGCCCAAAGAAAACGTGACAGGTGCGGTGGCCTTGAGTGCTCGTCTCGCGCACTCGCGCAAGCTGGCCCAAAAATCCGCCCAGGCCTCTTCCGTCCCTGCAAACTGACAAAGGCTCCAAGCGCCTTTCACTGGCCTCCGAAAGTGTGACCTTCCCTGCGCCCTTGGCGCTTCGTGCCCTGACCGTCGAAAGCCTCAACCCTGACCTTCCGAAGCCGAAAGCAAGAACCTGTGTAAACCATCCGGACCCTGAACTAAGTCCTAAGCCTTAGCTCTCAAACCTATCCTTGCCCTAAACCCTAAACGCCCTAAGCCCAGGGCTCAGGGTTTAGGGCTTGGGGACCTTGAGCTGCCCAAACTTGGCTTTCTGGGCAGCGGGCTCGCACTGCTGCTTGTACTCGGGATAGGACAGTGCCGGCTTAGTAAAGAACTCCTTGCAGGCGGGGAGGCCGAGGTGTGGAAAGATGGTAAACCCTAAACCCTAAACCCTAAACCCTAAACCGGCCGATGTTCACAGTTTGTGATTTCGAGCTGTAGGGCTTCAGGGTTTCGGGCTTGCCGTATGAGTTCGACCAGGCTCTGTCTTGCTCAGTTGGCTCAAACCCTGGGGCATATACACTCACAAAGAGCTGCAATATGGGCCCTATTGCACATGGCTTCTTCTGCGGGTCTGCCGTCCTTCGCCTTCTGCACCTGCCCCTCAAAGTCAGTCAGCCGAGGCCCGCGAGTCGAATCCCCCAGATGTCGCCTGCGATCATGTTGTACATCTAGGGTTTAGGGTTTAGGGTTTAGGGTTTAGGGTTTAGGGTTTAGGGTTTAGGGTTTAGGGTTTAGGGCTAAACCCTTACAAAGGGAATGAGAAAACCCTGCACTCTGAACCCTTAACAAGGGGAATGACAAAACTTAAAGCAGGGCTTGGTAGTGGGTTCTCACTTGCTGTCCGTAGCCTGGCTGCTTGCCAGGCTGGCCGCCGCAAGCGCCCAAAGCTCGACATGCCAGCAAGGCTCGAGACCCTAAAGCCTAAAGCCTAAAGCCTAAACCCTAAATCCTAAACCCTGAACCCTAAATCCTAAACCCTAAACCCTAAACCCTAAACCCTAAACCCTAAACCCTACACTTGCCATACTGGGATGAAGCCTCGGGCCGACGGCCTGTAAAGCCCATCCTGGAACCTCTTAAAACACCTACCTGGAGTTGCAGCAAAGCTTCTTCTCGATGCCGAAATGTTGCGGAACCCTAAACTTCTACGTTTAGGGTTTGGGGTTTAGGGTGTAGGTGTAGGGTGTAGGGCTTAGGGTTTATAGGGTTTAGGGTTTAGGGTTTAGGATTCAGTTCGGTGAGGAGCAACATTGAAGCCTCACCTGTCGAGCACGCAGGCTCACTCGGCCGAACTCTTTTGTTGCGTTCGTTTGAGGGCTCCCAACGCAAAACCCTAGGCAACCATCCCATCCCCCCCCCCCCCCACCCCCACCCACCCCGACGCTTTTTTCTTCCATCTGAGGACGAGCTTCCTATGTCCACCACCGGCGCTGGGTGGGCTCATCGCTCAAACAGGGCCTCGGTGAGGCGATCAGTCAGAGTTGCTAAGGCTCGGTCTTCTGAAGAGAAATGACAGGCGTGTGAGTGTGTATGTATGTAGGAGTATATAGATAGATAGATAGATCTGTTTATTGTATGCATGTATACGGATGTTTACATATACGCATACATATATGTATCTATATGTGTATATGTATCTATATGTATACATACATAGAGACAGAGAGAGGGCAAGCTGCAGAGGCCGAAAGCGCAGCTTGAGACCGCAAAAACGGTAAGCGCCGGACATTTGGGGGGCGTTCATTGGAGATGGCGATTTTGAGAAACCAGGGCTCCGGGTTGGGTTTACATGGGTTCCCCATGTGGAAGCATGGACCCCTCCGCGGTAGTCAGGTGACGACATGGTAACACACCTTGCTGCTTTAGCAGAGCTGCTGCAATGCTACGGGGGTCCATTCGGCATCCTCAACATGTCGGCATGGCGGTTCCAGTTTTTTTCTTTTACGGACTTTCTCCAAGTCTGTCCATCAAGATACTGCAACTGGAATCGCAGTGCCTTGTTTGTGGCTCTTGAAACCTTCCAGCCGATGGGACTGGCTCGCTCCAGCAGAGCCCACTGAGCTAAGACATTGATCATTGAACAGAAATTCTACTTGACTAACAGGCGCGCGTTGCTTCTCCAAAAAGGCGGTTTTTTTTCCGCTAGGTATGTCCTAAACCCGAAACTTTTTAGGGTTCTTAAAGGACGGGGGTTCAAGGTTCCCTAGTACTCCCCACTACTCCCTAAGGCTCCCCAGGCTTCCCTAAGGTTTCCTAGGTACCCACCCCCCTAGAACCCCCCTCCCTCAAGAACCCTATAAGACATTCCTAAAGACCCTAAACCCTAAACCCTCAACCTTTGACCTTCCGGGGAGGCAACGTGCATCTGGGACACAGCATCGGCACAGGGTGCCAGGCCGCAATCACCAAACTACGCTGCTCGGAGTGTGCGGTGCGCTGGCATTGCGCAACATAATGTAAAGCATCATGAGGGCGCGCAAAGGCTTCTTACTTCTCCAATGACCAAGGGGAAAAAAAGGTTAAACTTTAATATTCCTACTAAAAAAGGAAACCCAAAAAGTTTAAAGTTCAGCTAAAGGCGAAGTAAGCCTTTTCTAGGGCTTTGCAGGGGCAGCAGGGCTTTTGTTCTTTGCTTTACGGGTGCTGTTACCTTATCGGGCTTGATGGAGTGTCTTTCTCGATATTGTGTCACTGACTTTGGTCCTCTCATCAAGCGGCCAAGAACAAGTTCAGGGGGGGTTAGGGCAGAGTAACCTGAATGATTCTTTACGGGACATGATTGCAATTGCAAACCCTAAACCCTGAACCCTAAAGCCGCAGTTGCGCAAGATCGTCTAGAAACCTTCGCCCAAACTGAAGCCCGTCTAGACCCTAAGATAGGGGCCGGGTTATTATAGTATAATTGTAGAGGGACACACAAGGGAGACCCCTATATGGGGTGGTTTCCGAAATTAGGGGTACCTTATTGGGGTCTTGATTATGAGGGAATCCTCCTATTTGGGGATCTATATTGGGGTCCCCAATTTTCGTAAACCTCCAATATTGCGTACTTGACCTTAGACTCTTATCACCCAATTATGAGTGCAGTTATACCCCACTTTATAAGCCCCTTAAGTACGCCAATAGGGTTATGATTGGGCTATAGGTACAGTTATTATTGGGTTACCAAGTACCATGAACTTCCAAGTAGACTCAGAGTGTCTGTCGGTCGGCACACTGCCTGCACTTTCCAGGGCCATTGCGAGTTCATCCTACAGCTCGCAATATCTCTGCCTATAGGCTTGCGGCATCCGGCGGCTTCAGGGGTTTAGGGTTTAGGGTTTAGGGTTTGGGGTTTGGGGTTTGGGGTTTGGGGTTTGGGGTTTGGGGTTTGGGGTTTGGGGTTTGGGGTTTGGGGTTTGGGGTTTGGGGTTTGGGGTTTGGGGTTTGGGGTTTAGGGCGTAGGCTGTTTGGGGGGTCAGTTGTTTTCTGGTGCTTACTGTACTTCGTAAACTGGACGATGATCTCGATTAGAAGAGGGTTCTGGGGATGAACATATATTTCCAACCCCTATATTCATGAGTGCTTGGGGGGGGGGGCGGGGCGGATGTTATCTAGCCATCTATCCGATAGGACATGTTTCATGCAGGGGACATGTGTTCCCACTTGCATGGGTTCAGCGGTGGTTTTTGTCAGGGTGCAGTGGAGCTGTCTGCCGGATGCCGCAGCCCCAAGTACGGTTTGGGATGCCGTACACGGCATCATGCATCAGCCAAACGTTTGGGGGGGAGGGTGGGGAAACCTTCTTCAGGACATGCACAAATTCCATCCAAGAGCTCGGAGCCAGGAATCTCCTAACGTATGCAGGTGGCTGTCGCTACCTGCACGGCAGCAGCGACGTCGGAACAGGGCCCGCAAAAGAAGCTGGGAGCCCAGAACTCCCTCCGCGGGCCCTGGCCAGGACTACTGCCTCAGACACACAGGCCCTCTGGGCCTGTGTTGAGATTGTCCCTGGCGCCTCTTCCTGGGTGGAGTCATGCGGAGTTCTTCTTCCCGATTCAGGGGCTGTTGAGGATGTGCTTCTGAAGGTTGTGCTTGTATGAGGACAAGTACAAAACATCTAGATCGTCGGGATTAATGTTGGAATTTTGTTGGAGGTCCCGTTGAAAGGACCTGCGATCGGTCATCTGCTGAGCAGCCGCAGCATGCCGAATGATCTAAGGCATTGGACAGGACTTGCACATGCAACAAGCGTGTTGCCTTTGCTTTCGCTGGGCGCTGACATCTCAGCATGTCTGACATCAGGTCATGTCGAACGAGCCCTCCGTGCGCCCGCATTAACTGAAAAGGCAACACCCCTGGGTGCAAGAGTGGAAGCAAGCCATAGCCAGCCATAAGACGCACTACTCTCATCGTAGCGCGGAGCGGGGCGTGAATTCAACGTCTCAATGGTCCCGAAGAGAACCCCACTGCGGTTTAGGACCTAGGGTTTAGGGTCTAGGGTTTAGGGTTTAGGGTTTAGGACCTAGCTTGGGATGCTTGAGCCGTGGCTTTGCCTTTGGGTTTAGTGCTTAGGGTTGAGTGTAAGCAAGACAGCTTGCGAGAATCTGAGGGGGGGGGGGGGACTCCCTAAACCCGAAACCCGAAACCCTAAAGCTATAGCGTCTATGACCCTCATGCTTTCAAGCTTCAGAGCTTTTGGTTCGGGGGTCTTAGAATTGAGGTTTAGGGTTTAGGGTTTAGGGTTTAGGGTTTAGGGTTTAGGGTTTAGGGTTTAGGGTTTAGGGTTTAGGGCTTAGGGTTTAGGGTTTAGGGTTTAGGTTTAGGGTTACAAGGATCACAACACCGCCAATCGCCCCTGCTGGCAATAAGCGAGCTCCGGTTTTGCTCGCAAAATCTTCGCCTAAAGCCCGGGCGTCCAGCAATCAGGCGAACATATGGAGCTTTAGTGAAGCTGTCCTGTTAGGGCTTCAGTGCTTTGGGGTTTGGAGTCGTCTTCGGCCTGTCATAGGTTGATCCCTAAACCCTATACACCCTATGTAAACACTAAACCCAGAAGTCCCAAAACCCACATCGCCCCAACACCCCCAGCCCATGCACCCTCAAATAGGCCTCGTTCAGGAGTCTAGGGGTTAGGCTTTGAGGTTTTAGGGCTTTAACCGCTAAACCCCAAACCGCAAGGGATAGGGGTTCAGGGTCCAGGGGTCTAGGGGCCTAGGAGGTCTTACAGGGTTCTGAAGGTTATGGGCTTAGGGTTTAGGACTTTTTCCGAAGTGCCAAGGCTGCAAATGGTCAGGAGAGGCTTTCCTAAACTGCATGGAATGGCTGGGATGCGCGGCTCGCTGTTCTATGCTGGAAGCCTGAGCACACCACGTGATGCCAGGGCATCAATAGAGAGCATCAGCCAAAAGGGAACCGTGAGCCGGTGGCCACATGACCCCGACGAGCGAGCGACGGCAGAATTCTGGTTCGAAGCATCCCGTATCCTCAAAGTAAGCTAAGGATGTCCTTCGGTATCCGGCATGTGACTACAACGACTGCCACCTTAATTCGTTGAGCATGACAAGGGGGATGCGCTGTACTGTATAGTATGCGCTGTATAGTGTAGGCACTATCCAGGGCTAAGCCATGCGACCATTGCGCTCGGGCTTGCTTACGTAGGTCTCCAACAGTGGAATGGTCAGGAGTTATTAGCTCTCTTTGAAACCCTAAACCCTAAACCCTAAACCCTAAACCCTAAACCCTAAACCCTAAACCCTGAACCCCCACAACCCCGCCGCCGCCGCCCCCCAAAATCATTGCCCCCTATCGCCTCGGTGGCGCCCTTGAAGGCGCCCCAAAGACGACTGAGCCGCAGCCTGGGCCAGGCTTTTTGGTTTAGGGTTTAGGGTTTAGGGTTTAGGGTTTAGGGTTTAGGGTTTAGGGTTTAGGGTTTAGGGTTTAGGGTTTAGGGTTTAGGGTTTAGGGTTTAGGGTTTAGGCTTTAGGGTTTAGGGTTTAGGGTTTAGGGTTTAGGGTTTTCAATCCCTAAACCCGAAACCCTAAAGCCCAAAACCCGAGGCCCTAAACCCGACACCCTAAACCCTGAACCCTGAGCCCTGAGAATGAGGACCAGTTTAGGGGGTTGCTTGTGAATGGCTAGGATGGCCCCTAAAACCCTCTGGAAAAATTTATTCCTGAACATGACCCTCTTAAACCCAATAAGGGAACGTATGTTAATGTCCCTGAAGGGCCTACCTAGAATGGGGTTCTGAAGAGAGTCCCGCGCGACCAAGCCTTGGGCAGCTCGTGCCCCCCCAAGTGCTGCGGCCTATAGCCTCGCCCAAAGTCCCCTCCCCAGAACACGATGTGCGGTTTACGAACATAAGGGGCCCCTAATATGAACCCCTAAATAGTAGGATTCCCTTATAATCAGGACCTGAGTAAGGTACCCCGAATTTCGTAAGCCCCCATAGCAACAATAGCATCTCCACAAGTTCCATTGGGCTCATACACCCCCCTTAGAACCATACTCGTGTTCCCTTTAATTTCAGGGGCGCTTTGGTTTGTTTAAGGTTTCGGGTTTGGGGGGCTTAGGGTTGGTCAACCCTAAACCCTGAACCCTAAACCCCTAAACCCTAAACCCCTAAACCCCTAAACCCTAAACCCTAAACCCTCTAAGGCTAAACAAGGCGCCCAGCCCTGCCTGTCGGCAGATTGGTTCCATCAAGGAGGGTGAGATCAACGTCAGAGGCCTGGCCAAGTCGAAGCATGGTTTGGGGTTTAGGGTTTACGGTTTAGGGTTTAGGGGTTTAGGGTTTGGGGTTTAGGTTTTAGGGTTGATGCTGGCGGTTGGCTCTCGGATCGGATCGCCTTGTCGAGGTCACAGACTTTGTAGAAGGGGTCGCCTGTAAACAAGGTCTCTTACGTAAGGGGGCCCTCATGAAGAGCAGCCCCAATGGTGACCCCGGGAAGTACACAACAGCTTGACTGCTCTGCCTGGAACCCTAAACCCTCAACTTGCCACTGAACCCTAAACCCCAAATCCTAAACCCTAATCCCTAAACCCGAAACCCTAAACCCTGCAAGTGCAACCTTAGGATCTGCTTGGAGGGTCATGGGTTGAATGCCAGAAATGTCGGTGTTTGGGGCACGTTCACCATAGGAAGGGCTGCTAGCAGCAACAGCGTGTCTTACTGTCGTGTACCCAAAGTGCAAAAAAAAAAAAACACGCTGCAAATGCCTGTGTTGGGCATTTTCGCAGTATGAGTCTGCGTTATGAGCACCCCCCCCCCCCCCCCCCCCCCGACCCCCACCCCCCACCCAGCCCTCGAACCATATCGAAGCAAGCACAGCTTGTCATCGAAAACAAGCTCAAGCCTCCCGCCATCCAAGAAAAGCACCCTAAACCCCCAAACCCCCAAACCCCCAAACCCCCAAACCCCTAAACCCCTAAACCCCTAAACCCCTAAACCCCTAAACCCCTAAACCCTAAACCCCTAAACCCCATAGACCCTTAAACCCCAAACCCTAAACCGCAAACCCTGAACAACGCGAAGGCAAACCCTGAGGCAAACCGAAGAGTGGTTGGCAAGTCACGAACCCTCATGTAAGCCCCAAACCTCTAAGCCCAAAAATCCAACTCCGACGCCTCCCGCATCGCATCCCTAAACCCCAAACCCCAAACCCTAGACCCTAGACCCTAGACCCTAAACCCTAGACCCCAAACCCTAAACCCTAAACCCTAAACCCTAGACCCTAAACCCTATTTAAACCCTAATTCAAAAGTCGGCAACGGTGAATTTCGCTTTCAAAAGTCTGCAATGGTGAATTTCGGGCACCTCAAAAGTCGGCACCGGTGAATTTCGGGCACCTCAAAAGTCGGCAACGGTGAATTTCACCGTTGCCGACTTTTGAGGCCCCCCGAAATTCACCGTTGCCGACTTTCGAGGCCCCCCGAAATTCACCGTTGCCGACTTTTGAGGTGCCCGAAATTTCGGGGGGCCTCAAAAGTCGGCAACGGTGAATTTCGGGGGGCCTCAAAAGTCGGCAACGGTGAATTTACGGTGAATTTCGGGGGGCCTCAAAAGTCGGCAACGGTGAATTTCGGGGGGCCTCAAAAGTCGGCAACGGTGAATTTCGGGGGGCCTCAAAAGTCGGCAACGGTGAATTTCGGGGGGCCTCAAAAGTCGGCAACGGTGAATTTCGCGAGGCCTCAAAAGTCGGCAACGGTGAATTTCGGGGGGTCTCAAAAGTCGGCAACGGTGAATTTCACCGTTGCCGACTTTTGAGGTGCCCGAAATTCACCGTTGCCGACTTTTGAGGTGCCCGAAATTCACCATTGCAGACTCCCCAGGACGCCCCAAGACAACCCGTCCCGGGGGCCCCCGGGACAGCCCATATTGGATAAGGCACCAGGGAACAACCAAAGTAGACATAGGGTTTAGGGCTCTTAGGGTTTGGGGCATAGGAATTAGGGCTGTAGGACTTGGGATATAGGGTTTAGGAGATTTGGGGCATACGGTTTGGGGTCTATTGTGGGTTTTGGACCAACTGGACTTTGAGCGTTAAGCCTATCGGGCAAGTATTGGTTGAACTTTATATTTTCTCAATGTTATGGGTTTCTTGGGTGGGTGGGTTTTTTTTCCGACGCTTGACAAGCTGCTTGACTAGTGAATGCTTGGACTTGAGATGCTGAACCCTAAACCCTAAACCCTAGACCCTAAACCCTAAACCCTAAACCCTAAACCCTAAACCCTAAACCTTTCAGGCACCCTCACTTCCCCGGCGGCCTTTTGTTCTTTCTGGGGGCCGTAGGTGCTCTGCCTTTGGCAGCCTTGGGCCTTCGCTGTTGTCTGGGGGTTAGGGTTTAGGGTTTAGGGTTTAGGGTTTAGGGTTTAGGGTTTAGGGTTTAGGGTTTAGGGTTGAGGGTTGAGGGTTGAGGGTTGAGGGTTTAGGGTTTACGGTTATAAGGGTTGCGGATCAGGGCTTGGGCTTCCGAGCTTGCGGAGAAACGCCCAGAATACCGTGCAGGGGTGTTGGGGTTTAGGGGTTTAGGGGTTTAGGTACTAGGGCTAAACAACCCAAGCAACCCTTACAACCTAAAGGCCGTAAAGCACTGAAACCCCCAAAGTGTGGGTTTCCCGACTCCTTCGAAAACTTGAAACTAGTGCCTAGACCGCGCCTACTGGGTCACAAGTAGTCAAAACAAGGTCCCAGGTTATGACGAGCTATACTTGCTGCAGTTACCCTACTCATAAGCACAGCACAGCCATCTAACGACCCAAGAACCTCCCAGCTAAATCTCAGAAGCCCGGCTCAGTAGGTTCAGTGCCTCAGCCCTCTGAGTTTGAAGCGGACGGCGGACCCGCAAAATATGCTGTGAGGCTCGGGCAAAGAAGACATGATTGCTCACAATTCCGGAGCATCCTGGCAACGAGTGTGCAAAGGACGATGCCAGGAGCTCCACTCCTAGGGTAGGGTAGTTACATGGTTCCTTTTTGCGGTCCCTTACCTTCTTTAAAGGGTTCTGATGTATGGGCCGTTGGGCTGTGTAGGGTATATAGCGGTCTATAAGGGGTCCCCTTTCAAAAGCCCATATAGCCTTAACTACCCTCAGATCAACTCTGAGCGCCAAAGCCTAGCGGAGGGGGTGCTCTTTGCTACAGGCCCTTCGATGTTTTCTGGAAGCCTCATACCATCGCCCAGAAATGGGCCTTATAGTAAGCCTTATGGGGTTTCGGGTTAGGATAAAAGGGTTTAAGGTTCGTGGCTTAGAGGCAGGACGGACGAAGAACACCACGGGGTCCTGCTCCGTTGCATCCCAATCAAGGCCTCGGAAATTTGCGCACCAACACGTCTCGCTGTTCCTAGACTACTAATTGCTTAAGAACCCCCCAAGAAATAGATTCTTCCTTTTTTCAGGGAAATATAGGGATTATTATGTTACTTTGAGAGGGTTCTTAAGCAAATAGTAGTAGAACTCCAAACTCCGAGGCGCCAGGGTGTTTGGGCTTGGTGAGGATCTTTCTGGTTCAGTCTTTTTGGGGTTCAGGATCTTTCAGGTTTAATCGCCTTTGGGTTCAGGATCTTCTGGTTCAATCGCCTTTGGGTGGAGGATCTTGCCACGCCCCAGCCTCCAAACCAACAGAATCTCGCAAGCTCTGGAACTCTGCTTTCGGGCTTAGGGTCCAGAGCTCTATAGGGTTGAGGACCCTTCCAGACAGAGCCGGACCTGACATTCTCCCTCTTTCTGTGCCGACGCCAGTAACAATATGTGCACCCTGCCGTAAACCCAAAATTTCCCAGGGTTTAGGGTTTACGGTTTCGGGTTTAGGGTGAATCATGGTGAATCCCCTGAACCCTAAGGCGTGCGCTGCTCCAGTTGGCATCCTGCAAAACACACACGAAGGGGCCATCTCCATTTCTTTGTGGATTGAAAAATTTGGGGGGGGTCTAGGGTTGAGGGTGTAGGGTTGAAGCCTTTGGGCAAGCTATTACCCTTAAATGTTTAGGGGACTAGTTTCATCAGGGGCAATACACGCGGCTTTTCGAGAACTGAGCACACGGGTTAGGGCCCAGCAGGTCGGGCTGAGGGTTCGGAATTGAGTGATTTTCAGGGATGTAGGGGGCCTTAAAGTTTTTGGTGTAGTTTTCCCAGGGACATGCAGGCTTCGGAGCTAAGACGGACTTTCGGGTCTGAGGTTTTTTGTCTTGGGCTTCTAGGGGCCTGGATTTGTGCATTTCTCATGTTAGCTGGAGCGGGCGCCACCACTTCTCCAGCTGTGCCGTAGCGTCTTTCAAGAGTTAAGAGTCACCCTAAACTCTAATTAATCCCTAAACCCTAAACCCTAAACCCTAAACCCTAAACCCTAAACCCTAAACCCTAACCCTAAACCCTAAACCCTGAACCCTAGAGGAGGCAGGCCCAGCCCTGTCTGGCAGGCTGCGCCTGCAAATAGACTGCGCCGGCTTCTTGCGCCCTAAACCCTAAACCCTAAGCCTTAAACCCTGAACCCTAACCCTTAACCTCCATCACACTGCTGCTTCACTGCCCTAAGCCCTAAACCCTAAGGTCCTAAGCCTTAAGCCCCAGGCCCTAAACCCTAAACACCCTAAACCTTCGGCAGTCCTGGTAAGCCGCGGCATTTTTCTCCGGCAGAACCGGCCTCAGAGCTTGGAGTGCATGCTGGGCAGCAACCCGAGAGGTTCGGGGTTTAGGGTTTAGGAGTTTAGGGTTTAAGAGTTTAGGGTTTAGGGACTAGGGTTTAGCGCCTAGGGCAGCGGCTTAGGGGCAGGGTTGCCTGGAGCCAGTCCTCGGTGTCCAACAAACGGGCTCCTAGCGTTGCGAGACGATGTCGAGCAGGGCGCTTCATTATGTAGTCCACACGGGGCTCTGCAAGAACGAAACGTTGCTCCTATCTCAGCGAAACCTGAGAGGAATTATCAACTTGTTTAGCACAAGTTGAGGCTCTGGCTACATGTAGCTTAGCTTTGCTTTTGATCCCCTCTTCTGCAACACCGAGAAACAGCAAACGTTCCTGTTCAAGGGGGAATCAGAGTTTCGACTATGGTGGGGTCCACCGAAGACGACTTCGCCTTCAAGCCTAAAAAAATATGGAGGTGTCCTAAATTAGGGGGTACCTTATTGGGGCCCTTATTGCAAGGGAATCCTACTATTTGGGGATCTACATTGGGGTTCCCCTATTTTCCTACACCCCCATGTACGACTCCCACCTTCACCAACACTGTCGCGTGAAAATGGTCACACGGCGTCGGGGCTTTGGGATGCCTTGAAGGGTTTGCGGATGCCTAGGGCCCTAAACCCTAAAAACCCTACTATAGGGGCCTGAATAATTCGAACAGGGTTTTGGGTGGTTATGATAATACAAGTTACACAGGGAGCATAAGGGAATATTGTTAGTAATTACTCCGACTCCTATATTGCGCCCCCCAAGGCTCCAGCGGGACATTGCCCACACAGACCATTCGGACCTTGTAGTGGCCTGGCATTCCGCAGGGGAGCGAGCATGTGTTCACCTAAGCGCCCTAGGCCCTAGGCCGTGGGCTGTTCAGAAGCTTGGGCTTTGCCCTTCCTCGCTTGGAGGATCAGGGCCCTAGTAGGACCCAAAGGGGAGGGGGGCCCTGTTCGGCTCTTATACCTCCACCTTGTACCAATTTACGAAGTGCCATTCGAACGAAGTCCCCGCCGCCTTCGTTGCGGAAGGCCAAGCAGGGTGTCAGGCCTGGGGCGAGACGTGTGTGGGGAGCTGAGATCTGCCAGCAATGTCTAAACGTCCTACTATACGCACCTTAATTGTTAGAATAGGGTTTGGGGGTTACTATGGCATTGCTATGGTATACTTGTACTAGGGACCATAAGGGAATACTACTAGTAATTTTACGACCCCTCTATGACACCCCCCGAACCAGAGAACCGTGAACCCTAAGCACTCAGCGGCGAAGGACTAGGCCAGGCACACTGGTAGCAACTAAATTACCGTCTCTTTGGAGAGGGGGGGATGGGGGCCGTAAGCTTAAGGATTCGTATTCTCTTAAAAGGAACCTTACAGGGACCCACAGCTCAGAGGCTGGCTGTCATGGGTCTGCGCCACAACGAATCCTAAACCCTACGTGTCAACTTCCCCTAAGGGGCTCGGGGGCCTCTTCCCACGCCGAACGAGGCTCTTATGTAGACTTTGCACACCCTACTAAAGGTGCCCCCGCGGCCCTGCTTCTACTTGTGCAGGATGAAGGTTGGCTAAACCCGAAACGCTAAGCCAAAACCCTAAACCCTAAACCCTAAACTCAGGGCCTAGGCTGCCCCCCTGCGTTGGGGGGCGGCGCTTAAGCCCTTAAGCCCACCCAGGTCGCTCGCTGAGGTCATAACCTGAGCCCCGCTGAGCCCCCCTGAGCCCTGGGCCCCCCTGCGGACCCCTCTAAGGGCCCCCACCTTACTTGTACCCTCGCGTGTGTGCTGGTTGTCCAGGTTGGCGACCACCGTGACAGAATGAAGAAGTTGTATGGAAAGTAAGCAGTTGGCTTGAGTTTAGGCCTGAGCCCTAAAAGGAATAGGTTTGGGTGGCTTTGCCGCCTCGGACGGCGTGGGGTGGGACAAAAGTGTTAGATGGGCCAAAGCTGCTCTTCGAGCCTCACGAAGCTTTCGAGCTTGTTCCAGAACCTAACCTTCACAGCATCTACGCCCTATCACAGCAAACCCTAAACCCTAAACCCTAAATGCTATAGACCCTAAGCCCTAAACCCTAAACCCTAAGCCCTCCCCCTGTTCCCAGGTGTTCGAGATGCCGGCGGCAACCATCAGCCCAAGAAAGGTCGGTCACGAAGCCCGTGGTCCTGGGCACCGGCTCGGGCATACTAGGCGGAGAGGGGGGGGGGGGATTAGGATTTAGGATTTAGGATTTGGGATTAAGGGTTAAGGGTTAAGGGTTAAGGGTTAAGGGTTTAGGGTTTAAGGTTTAGGGTTTAAGGTTTCGGGTTTCGGGTTTAGGGTTTAGGGCTACAGCCAGTGGTGTTTTAGGATTCAGAGTTTAAGGGTTTAAGGTGGGTTAGGGGTTTATGGGGTTGGGGGAGCTTGGCTTGGCTTCGGGGTGCTACACATGCTTGGTTGCTTGCAGTGGGATCCCATTAAGCACCGGTATGCCAGACAACTGCCCTGCCGTCGTGTTAGAAGGGGAACTGCGGTTGATTTTCTGCCCAGAAGCAACTCAGCTCAGCAAATCCGTGGGTGACTTCATCACCTACTCGGTGACGAAGCCCCCAAAGCCTAAAGCCTAAAGTCCTGAAGCTCACTGGACCCCAAGCCCCCAAACTCTGAACCCCCAAACCCCAAACCCAACACCCTAACTGCCCCCCCCCCCCCCCCCCCCCCCCCCCCCCCCCCCACCTACATCCCCTCAAACTCCGAAAAGCCCTGAAACAACCCCTAAATCTGCCCGGAGATGCTTCGGCGGCGTTTTTTTCTTGGGACCCCCGGCTCCCACGACCCCAGCTCAGGAGCCTTCGCATTTGGGACGGCTTCCGGGGCAGTAGGTGGCGAGTAGGGTTTAGGGCCTAGGGTTTAGGGTTTCGGGCTCAGGGCGTAGGGCTGAGGGCCTTGTAGGCCTATGCACTGCAGGGTTTGGGGCTCAGGGTGTGGGTATTGAAGGCAGGAGCGACCATGGGACTGGGGAGTTGCAGGCGGAGCAGAAGACGTGTCGTTTAGGGTTTAGGGTTTAGGGTTTAGGGTTTAGGGTTTAGGGTTTAGGGTTTAGGGTTTAGGGTTTAGGGTTTAGGGTTTAGGGTTTAGGGTTTAGGGTTTAGGGTTTAGGGTTTCGGGTTTAGGGATCATCGGCCCGCGGAATCTGAACCGCGCAAAGCCGGGCCTCGTTCTCGGATTTGCTCCTGTAGTGTCTCCTGCGCTCGCGGAAGCATGGGAGATGGAAGTTGGTTGAGCGTAGCGAGCTTCATGGCACTGTAAAGCGCAAGGAACTCAGGGTAGTCTTCCGGCCTAAGCCCTGAACCCTAAACCCTAACCCCTAAACCCTAAACCATAACCCTAACCCTAACCTCTGTCAATGGACTCTGCACAGGCTGCACGCAAAGTGCCGCACAGGAGGAGCCTGAAAAAGGCGAGGTGCCCGCCGCCGTAGTACATGCCTCAGGCAAAACCCTCAAGGACTTAGGGATGATGGGGTTTAGGGGTAACTTCTAATCTCAAGAACTGCATAGCTGAACCGGTAACCTTGGTAACCTTGCCTGTTTCAGTATCAGCGAGCCCCAAATCCCCAAAGCTCCCCAAATCCTAAATTTAAACCCTCAACCCTAAACCCTAAACCCTAACAACCCCCCGAGGCCCAGGCCCATGGTGCCCTCGAAGCCTTGACCGGCGGTGATGGTGGGCAGCGGCTGGATGTAGGCCCCTTGGAAGCCATCGCTGAATTGGGGCGTTTAAGGGCTTCGAGGGTTTCTGCAAGGCTAAGAAGGTGTCACTTAGTTGGGGCTTGAAGGGCTTCCGGTGTTTCTACAAGGCCAAGAAGACATCACTGAACTGGGGCTTAAGGGCTTCGAGGGCTTCTACAAGGCTGCGAAAACATCACTCTTGGGCTTAAGGGCAAGGCCAAGAGGGCTTTCCGAGTTTCTGGTCTCTAGGGCTCAGCAATGCTCAGCAGGTAGGGCTTCGGTTGGAATTTGCTGTAGTCTCCAGGGCTCAGCCTGTGGGGTTTTTAGGTTGGAATGGATGAATGAATATGATGCTTAGGGCATGGGAGCTTTACCGTTTAGGGACCGCAAGGGTCCAGGGTGCATCGGTAAGGAGGGGTTTAGGGTTTAGGGCTTAGGGCTTAGGGCTTAGGGCTGAGAGCTTAGCACATAGAGTTTAGAGTAAGCCATTGCTGACTCACAGCACTCTCACAGGGGTATGGATCAGCCCCCAAGGGTTTTAGGATTCAGGCGCGACACCCTTACCGGTCTTCGAATTGTGGCTCTCTTGGCGTCCCGGCCCTCGACCTTGCGAGGTGCTTCCTGCACCTGGCCGGCTCGGGGTCTAGGACTATTATGGGGATGTCCGAAAGTTTGGGGGCCCCCTTAAAAATTCCCCCTCCTTGTAAGGACCCCCAATAAGGCACCCCTAATTTCGGAAATCCCCATAAATGGTAGATTTTCGATCATATGATGTCAAAGACCATATATCAGGTTCTACGTGAGACATGTTCAAAACCTGGGCCCCCTCTTTGAAGCCTGAGCCCTAAGCCCCGAGCCCTCGACTGCCGGAGCCCTAAACCCTAAACCCTAAACCCTAAACCCCGAACCCCCTAAACCCCCCCCCCCCCCGGCGCCTTGCGCTCGCGGATGACGGCGCCCGTGTCTGGGCTGAAGGTGACCTTACCACTCTCCCAAATTGCAGTCTTACTGCAAGATGCCCAAACAAGGTGCCAAATAACTGTGGATTCTGGGATCTTCGGAGAGCACTGAAAGGCAAAGGGTGGGACTGCGAGAGGCCAGGCTGTCGAATCTGGCACACCACAGCGTTTTGGCTACTGCTTGCCTTCAAGCCGTGATTCGTGGGCCTTCGTGTTTAGGAGTTAGGGTTGAGGGTTGAGGGCTCGCGGTTCTCAGGCGACAAGGGCCCTTGAGGCACTTTGGCCCAGGTCCAAAGCGCTGTCAGTCTAATTGGGGCGCTTCAAAAGCGCATTTCAAGGCCGTGAGCCTCCAAGAACATCGGGGAACGATGAAGGACCCTTTGAACCCTAAACCCTGAACTCCGCCGTACTGGTTCTCAAGGCCCTTCGCAACCCAAGCGTGCCTCACCACCAATGCGCGTAAAGCGCAGGAAGCCAGGCCGTAGAGGGTTTAGTTTAAGCTTTAGGGTTTTGGGTTTACGGCGGATCTCCGGACCCCAAAACTTAAACTGGAACACTATTCCAGGCCCGCAGAAGCCTCCGAGCGTCCCCACACTGCTGCAGCCACCAGCCTGTCAGGGTTTAGGCTTTAGGTTCAGGATCATAGGGCTTAAAGTTCGGGTTGTCCTAAACCCCGCGGTTGGGCTTCAAGGCCTATGCGCAGGTGGGTCGAAGTTGAGGGCTCTAGGGAATCTAGGGGTTGTATTAAACCTACTGCCTCCGCTGGAGTCTATGCAACACGTAGTACAGGAGCTCATGATTAGAACAGGATTTTTTCCGGGGGGGGGGGAGGTGTAGGGGCCATAAAGACTATTTGTTTTTACTCGGCCCCCTACATTAGACCAGAATCCGATACTTACTGGCTCTTCGTAAAGTCGGCATCTTAGTCTTCCCCCCGCCGGCCCCAAAGCCATTACACTTTAGGGAAACCAACCGCGCAGGAAGCGGCCCTCAAACCCTCAATCAAACCCTCAAACCCTCAAACCCTCAAACCCTCAAACCCTCAAACCCTCAAACCCTCAAACCCTCAAACCCTCAAACCCTCAAACCCTCAAACCCTCAAACCCTCAAACCCTCAAACCCTCAAACCCTCCTCGAAGTCCACCACTGCCAGGCTGACGTTGTCTGGGTTGCTCAGCACCTCTACCTGGCATCGCAGGGCGTAGGGTTTTGGGGTTCAGGGTTTAGGGTGTAGGGTTTTGGGGAACATGCGGTGAGCCGGTGGGGGAGGGGGGCTTCAAGTTAAGGTAGAGGCTTTAGGCCCCAGCTCGGGTTCCCAGATGCCCCGCCGAGGTCGCGCATGCCTCGAGGTACGCACCCCGGTCCAGCCGGAGTCCCAGTGAGTCAGTTCCTGGGAAGAGCGGGTGTGTTTAGGGTTTCGGGTTTAGGGCAAGAGTTGAGTCAGGATTTGCCATAAGCGTTGAGACTGCAAGGCTTACGGTTCTGGGCGGGCTTTGAGTCAGGGTTTTGCGTGATCTGGATCGAACAGCAGCTGCACCACCGAGCTGGGCAAGGCGCGTAGCCGGCAGCGGCAGTATGCGATCTCATCTGCCTGCCGGGCGGCCAAGGAAACGAACTGCTTGCCAGTTTAGGGTTTAGGGTTTAGGGTTTAGGGTTTGGGGTTTAGGGTTTAGGGTTTAGGGTTTAGGGTTTAGGGTCATGAACAAACCCATCACATCTCGGACCTGCTCCACCACCTCGATGACGGGCCCGACAAATGGAGCTCGAAAGGACGGCCTGGGCGCGCGGGCCACAGGTCTGAGGCGCTTCGGGACTTCGGGCTTGGACTTCGGTTCCTCCAACCCCAAAATCCTGCTTGGAGGCTCATGGATAGTCGTACGTAGGGGCCACGCGTTTCCCCCAAACTACGAAGAAGTAAAGTGCTATAACCAGTAGTAAGTATAGTTACCTTTTGGGGCACCCTAAAACATCCTCAGTAAAGGACCGCCATGAAGGGTACCCCTAAACCCTAAGCCCTAAACCTTAAACCCTAAACTGCAGCACCACCAAGAAGGGTACAGTACCCCTATTTGGGGAAGTCCCACTTACAACGACCCATGGACATGCCCTAAACCCTAAACCCTAAACCCTAAACCCTAAACTCGAAACCCTAACCCTAAACCCTAAACCCTAAACCCAAACCCCCTAAACCCCCTAAACCCCCTAAACCCCCTAAACCCCCTAAACCCCCTAAACCCCCTAAACCCTAAACCCTAAACCCTAAACCCTAAACCCTAAACCTGCCAGCTTTGGTCCAGGCAGTTCCCGGCGGAAGCGCGCGAAGCGACCTCGCCAGTCCTCAAGGCTGGTCAGCGTGGAGGTTTTTATTCCGAGTCTAGGCTTCTAGGGCCCTACAGCCCCTAAACCCTAAACCCTACAGCCTGTGGTCTTGGGATTCTGTAGATTTTCGGGGTGTTTATGGGGGCTTAAGCTCTGGGGTTCAAGACTTGACGGGCTTTAGACAGGGCTCAGAGGCCCGCGCATGGCTGAACTACAACCCCCAAAACCTCACCAGGATGGGCTTTTAGGGTTTAGGGTTTAGGGTTTAGGGTTTCGGGTTTCGGGTTTAGGGTTTAGGGTTTAGGGTTTAGGGTTAGGGTTTAGGGTTTAGGGTTTGAGGTTTAGGGTTTAGGGTTTAGGGTTCAGGCCCCATAATCCCCATAATCAACCCGATAAAAGGCCTTGTTAAGGGGTTGTAGGGTATAATCGCCCGTCCTGGCAACACACCTACAAGCTCCAACGCAAACAACTCCATCCCTTCAAGCCCTAAACGCTCAAACACTCAAACCCTTCAAGCCTCCAGTCTACCCTAAAGCCTGAACCCGAAACCCTGAACCCTGAACCCTAAACCCTAAACCCTAAACCCTGAACCCCTAAACCCTGAACCCCTAAACCCTAAACCCTAAACCCTGAACCCTAAACCCTAAACCCTGAACCCTAAACCCTAAACCCTAAACCCTAAACCCTAAACCCTGCTGCCCTGAGGGCCCCAGCCGGATGTGCAGCTCTGGAGACCAAGGCCTCATCGCCATCCTCCCCTGGGCGCAGAGGGTTTAGGGTTTTCGGGTTTTAGGGTTTAGGGCTTAGGGTTTAGGGTTTAGGGTTTAGGGTTTAGGGTTTAAGGGTTTTAGGGTTTTAGGGTTTTAGGGTTTTAGGGTTTTAGGGTTTTAGGGTTTTAGGGTTTTAGGGTTTTAGGGTTTTAGGGTTTTAGGGTTTTAGGTTTTTAGGGTTTTAGGGTTTTAGGGTTTTAGGGTTTTAGGGTTTTAGGGTTTTAGGGTTTTAGGGTTTAGGGTTTAGGGTTTAGGGTTTAGGGTTTCGGGTTTCGGGTTTCGGGTTTCGGGTATCTGGTCATGACTGAGGCGACTTAAAGTGCTGAATGTCCCTCTCTGGGGCACGTCGAACCCTACCGAAGTACCCCAAATAAAGGCACAAGCCCTGGTCTAAGATTCTAGCTACCCCTCAAAACCCAAAACCCGAAATCCGAAACCCAACCTTAACTGGGAATTCCCCCTCAAGTGAAGGCCCGAAGACGCCCCCATGGAACCTTCAAACCCCAAAGCCGCAAGCGCCAGAGAATGCTCCCCTAAAACCCGAACACCCAACCCCTCCAGAGGTTTTAGGGCTTAGGATTTCGGGCTTAGAGTTCCTCATCCCAGTTAAACCCAAAGCCCCAAACCCGACCCACGGACTTATGCATCAGTTGCAAGCGGCGTTTTAAAGCCGGATGATTTGCATGGCCCATGTACGCGTACAGCCCTGAAGCCCCTAAACCCTAAACCCTAAACCCTAAACCCTAAACCCCAACAAAAAAAAACAATAAAGGCCCGAACCGTCAAGTCCAGGGCCGCCCGAGGCTGGGGCGTCCGAAAAGGCCCTCATCTTCCAGCTCCAGGCCACGAAACCTCGCACAGAGTGTTTAGGGTTTAGGGTTTAGGGTTTAGGGTTTAGGGTTTAGGGTTTAGGGTTTAGGGTTTAGGGTTTAGGGTTCAGCTTAGGGCTTCAAGGACTTCAGGGCTTCAAGGACACCAGGGCTTCGGGGCTTTGGGGTTAGGATTTCAGCTTTAGGGTTTAGGGTTTAGGGTTTAGGGTTTAGGGTTTAGGGTTTAGGGTTTAGGGTTTAGGGCTGTTGGGTTCCACAACCTCAGGGCTTTCGGGGCTTCAGGGCTTTCAGGGCTTTAGGGCCCCAATTGGGGTTGAAGGGCCCCTGCCAGCCATGTTTCTGGGCGCCAGGCATGTCCGTTCCTAGGTGATGCCAGGGACCACCTCAGCACAGCTTCCTGCTAGCTCTTCGTAGGGTTTAGGTTTGGGGTTTTAGGGTTTAGGGTTTTGTGTTGAGGGTTGCGGGTTGAGGGTTGGGGTTTTAGGGTTTAGGAGCAGAGCTGCCAAGACAACATGATGCCGATTGCACGAAGAAGTGGCTCGCACAGGCCAAGCAGGCATCAGCTCTGCTTGGAGGTTCATGGTACTTAGTAACCCAACAACTGTACGCATACCCCGAATATAACCCTATTGGGGTACTTAAGGGGCTTAGAAGTTTGTGATAACTACACGTATGATTGGGTTCTGAGTACCCTAAACCCTAAACCCTGAACCTTGGGTTATAACTACCCTGAACCTCCAAGTGATCCATGCTGGGCCCTCCACCAGACATCGTGTTCAAGGTCCTGGATCCACGGGATGCTACGCTCGCTTCGGCTGGCTTGTAGGGTTTAGGGTTTAGGGTTTCGGGTTTCGGGTTTCGGGTTTAGGGTTTAGGGTTTAGGGTTTAGGGTTTGGGGCTTAAGTTTAAGGTTGGCTGAAAGCTTTCTCAACCCCTAAACCCTACTAAGCCCGGGCCCCAAACCCTGTCACCCCATAGCGAACTCTTGGCCTAAACCCTAAACCCTAAACCCTAAACCCCAAACCCTAAACCCTAAACCCTAAACCCTAAACCCCCCAAGGCGGCACCGGCCATGGCTGCGGGCTCTCATGCACCCTGATTTCTGAGGGCCTTGGGGTTCAGGGTGTTGGGTTTGCTTGTGTCTTGTGTCGGAACTCCTTAATACACACCCTTCAGCTGAACTTCTTGAACCCTAAGCCCTTCCTGAGCTTTCGCAAAAAATCAACCCACACACACACAAACAAACAAGTCATACCCCAAACCCGAAACCCGGAACCCGAACCCGAAACCCGAAACCCGAAACCCGAAACCCGAAACCCGAAACCCGAAACCCGAAACCCAAACCCTAAACCCTGTGAAGCCCCCGTCCGGAAAGCTTGGCACGCGCAGTCTGCTGCTGCGAGGCCTTAGCTTCTATGGGCCACTCGCCGGAGGAGGTCGGGCGGGGGGGGGGTGGTTAGACCTCAGAGACCAAACCCTACAAACCCTACAAAACACTACAAAACCCTACAAAGCCCTACAAAACCCTACGAAACCCTACAAACCCTACAAAACCCTAAACCCTAACAAAGCCCCCTAACAAAGCCCCTAACAAAACCCCTAACAAAACCTAGCAAAACGCTACAACCCTACAACCCTACAACCCTACAACCCTACAACCCTACAACCCTACAACCCTACAACCCTACAACCCTACAACCCTACAACCCTACAACCCTACAACCCTACAACCCTACAACCCTACAACCCTACAACCCTACACCCCTACACCCCTACACCCTAAACCCTACAACCCTACACTCAAAACCCTAAACCCTAAACCCTACAGACCCCACAAACAACTGCAGGGCTCAGAAAGCTCTGAGAGCTGCGCTGCTGGCGTCCAGGAAGCTGGAGATGACGAAGTAGGGCCTGAGGGCATAGGGTTTAGGGCTAGGGTTTAGGGTTTAGGGTTTAGGGTTTAGGGTTTAGCGTTTAGGGTTTAGGGTTTAGGGTTTAGGGTTTAGGGTTTAGGGTTTAGGGTTTAGGGTTTAGGGTTTAGGGTTTAGGGTTTAGGGTTTAGGGTGGACTCAGGCATGCTTTCTGCCCTCTGGCTCTTAGTAGGGAGTGGGGGAATTAGGGCCATGCATATACCCCCTTTGAGGGATTGTACAGGGTACTAAGAACCAGCCAGTTCTGGGTTCAGGGTTTGGGGGCCTACGGGTTTAGGGTTTAGGGCTTAGGGTTTAGGGTTGTTCGGGTTTTTAGGGTTTAGGGTTTAGGGTTTCGGTCCAGCCGGAGTCCCAGTGAGTCAGTTCCTGGGAAGAGCGGGTTTGTTTACGGTTTTGGGTTTAGGGTTTAGGGTTTAGGGTTTGAGGGTTTAGGGTTTCGGCTACCTAGCGGTCCATGGGTTCTGAGGATGGCTAGAAGTAGAGCAACTATGGCTATAAATGGCCCTGACCTATCACCCCACCTAGGGTTTGGGGCTACGAGGTGACATCTGTCCGGCAACTCCGAGCAGCACTGAACCCTGAACCCTAAACCCTAAACCCTAAACCCTGAACGCTAAACCCTAAACAACCCTAAACCCCAACCCCCCTCACCCAAATCATCTGGAAGCCGCTGGAGAAAAAAACGCCCTCGAGCTCCGCACCCATCTTCCAGGCTCTGCAGGGCGGCTGCTGGCGCCTTCGAGAGACGGCACGCCCCGGTTCGTCGGGGGGCAGAGCTCAAACTACTTTTTGCTTGAAGAAGCCCCCCAAAAAAGAAAGCATTTCACTCCATGGCTCTTATAAGGAAGAATATTCTGTTGCTGTTGCTTTCTTCTTTCTGCTGTTTGTTTTTTTGGGGGGTTGTTCTGGAGCAAATACTAGTGAACAAAGAGTCTTTTTTGCGGGCGTTTAGGTTTGTTTTTTGGTATTTAGGTTGCTTTAGTACGCTAGAGTGTTTAGGGTTCTTTGGGTTCTTAGGGTTTTTGGGGGGTTTAGGGTTGGTTTCTGTAGGGCTTCGAGCTAACAGGGTTAAGGCTCAGGGGTATCAAACTTCCAGGTCCGCGCACTTCCCTGCGCTCTTCGAGTGGGCGACCCTCTGAGGTTGGAACCATGGGCCCTTAGTTGTCCCTTGCCCTTGCTTAGAGGGATAAGGGCCCTTAGTTATGTAATAGTGTATTTCAGGGATATATAACAGGGGACCCAAATTAAGGGCCCAGACTTCGGACCCTAGACTCTTGCTGAAACCAAATCACTTGAAAGCTGCATGGAACAGGGCTTAGGGCTTCTAGGGCTTTAGGGCTTATAGGGCTTTAGGGCCTAGCTTTTGGGCTTAGGGTTTAGGGCTTAGGGTTTAGGGTTGGGGTTTAGGGCGCGGATGTGGCCATAGGGAAATTTTAGGGCTCAAGTGGCAAGGACCATGCCATCGGCTGCCTTCTCATCCATTTCATGTCTCTGCCTCAGAGAAGTTGGGGGGTTTCTTAAGATAGGGATGCCTTGTTTAGGGGTCCCTTTAAGGGGATGGGGGGTTTCTTGAAATAGGGGTACCTTTTCTAGGGGTGCCTTTAAGGGGATTCTAGCCTATTTGGGGTTTCAAAGGGGTACCCCTCTTTTGGGAACTGCCCAGTTCTCACGCGAGACCCTCCCTCCACGCAGCACGCCCTCGTGGGGGCTGAACTACTCTCGACTGGGACTGGAACTTGCTTGACTCGCTGCTCAGAAGATTCGGCAGCGGTGCTGAGCCCCGAAGATGGCAAACATGCACAAAGTCACAAAGTACGCTTTCTCAGGGCCCCACAGTGGGGAAATCAGCGGATCGATCAGGTCCATGTCCTTTCGGCGGCAAAGCTCACGACTCTCAGCTTTGAAGGGTTGTGGCGCGCGTGGCGCAGGACCTGCACGTACTTGGAGGTTTGGAGGTTCATGGGCACTCATAACCCCAATTATAACTGTACTCAGTTATATTGGGGTTATAAGTACCCATGAACCTCCCAGTAGGCTCCAGGAAGTATACCGTCATCCTGAAGACAAGGCTTGCAATGCGGGGGTTCTGGGGTTTACGCCTACGCTGCAGTTTGGCACTCCCGAGAAACGCCGCACGTATGAAAGAGCACAAGCGGCATGAAAACCAGGCGGCCTCCGATGGCACCTGGCCCGGGAAGGCCTGCACCAGGCTCATGGTCACAGCAACTTAGGCAAGGAAAGAGTTTAGGGTTTTGGGCTTAAGGTTTAGGGTTCAGGGCTGCGGGGTTAGGGTTTAGGGCCCGGGGCGCAGTGATTGTGAAAGGCCGCCGACATGTTCACCTCCGTCGCGCAGTACCCTGAGCGCTACGACCTCAGCCATGAAAGTCACGAGAGCACGCCCTTACGGGAAACCCTAAACCCTCGAACCCTGAACCCTGCACCCAAAATAAACCCTTGAACCCTTGAACCCTTGAACCCTTGAAGCCTTGAACCCTTGAACCCTTGAACCCTTGAACCCTTGAACCCCTGAACCCTTGAACCCTTGAACCCTAAAACCTGAAGCCCTGAAGCTCTGAACCCTCGCACCCTGCCGGCCTTGGCCGCAGTTTCTAAGAATCGGCCCAGGGCGTGGAAGGCCCAAGGGTAGGCCTGACTCAGCAGAAAGGTTCAAGGGTTTTGGGCTTATCGTTTAGGATTGTTGAGTACAAATAGCAAAACTTCACCTACACCCCCAGACAACCGCCTCGACCTCTGGATGAACATCTCGACACCCTGTACGGCCGAAACGAGCAAACCGTCCCAACCCTGAGCCCTAAGCCCTGAACTCCTAAGCGAGCTAACACCTGCACCTAAGCCCCGATAACCCTTCAAGAACAATTAAAGGAGTCTGAAAACCTAAACTCATGCACGTTCAAAAAACGATCAATAAAGCCCACAAAACCCTAATCCCCACATATACTACACAAGCCCTGAACCCTGGCCCTGAACCCTCATGCCCCAAACTCTTAAAACGCTAGAACTCGACCCCCTAAACCCCCCTACACCCCCTAGATCCCCCTAAACCCTAAACCCTAAACCCTAAACCCTAAACCCTAAACCCTAAACCCCAAACCCGAAACCCTAAACCCTAAACCCTAAACCCTAAACCCTAAACCCTAAACCCCAAACCCTTCTTTTCTTCCACAGCGGCGGCTCCCCCCAGTCCTGCAATCGGAAGCCGCCGAGTCGACTCGACCAAATGAGGCCCGGGGCTTCCGAGTCTCCCACCACGGGGTTTAGGGTTTAGGGTTTAGGGTTTAGGGTTTAGGGGGTAGGGTTTAGGGGGTAGGGGTTAGGGTTTAGGGTTTGGGGGTTTAGAGGGGTTTGGGTTTTGCTCTTGGGAGTCAAGGTGCTTTGGTTGAGGGGTCCAGGGTTTTCGACCTTGGGATTCAGCAGTGCAGGGCCGAGAGGTAGCTTACCTTAAATCCCGAAAGCCTCGAGGTTTGGGTGGTTCGGCATTCTTCTACACAAAACTCGGAGTTGCAGCGGAGGCCGAACACAACGGTGCTTGCAAAATGGGTCATATGGCCGTTTGGACTGCTGGGGCTTGGTTCAGGGCTTAGGGCTTAGGGTTTTGTTCGTACCCCAGACGGCATGGGAGGGTTCGTACGTTCCGCCGCAGTCCTTCCCTCCGAGCTGTAACCCCACTCTAAGTCGAGCCACGAGAACAGGCGAGGAAGTTCACTGTTCACTGCATGCTGCTGTACGTTCCTCATTGCACGCCATGTCGAGAACGCCCGCCCAGCGCGGCCATTGGCGAATGTCGTGCTGCCACCAGCCGCAGCGAGGGCACTGGTTGGAGATCTGGGTGCTGCCCTGCCACTCCCCATGATGGGCATCCAGATCTTGACAGGCCATGTGGTCGATGGGCCCGTAGCCGCAGCCCGCACACTGCACGGCATTGGGCATTGAGCGGAGCAGGGACTCACGTAGCACTTCAGGATCTTCCTCGCGGTCGTGTTGGAGCTGCCACTGGCGGTGGTTCTCATCTGCCTCAGCAGTTGCTTGCAGCTGTGACCAGAGCTCCGTGGGCACGCGTGGCCTTAGGGCCTCCAGTTGCAGGAACCCTTGGCAATCGCTGCTCCGACCACTGGGACAGCGAACGCAATGCCCGAACGCCCGCCTTTCCATCAAGCGCCTGCCACTCTCTTCGTCACTTTGAAGCTCACTGCGCACATAGAGCGGCAGGCAACCCGAGCACAAGAAGTGTGCAGCAGAGGGCTCGTCGCAGCAACACCAGATGCCACAGATCTTCTGCTCCAGACAGATTATGCACGTCTCTGGTGCTTGAGACGGGGTTTCGGGTGCTTGTGGAATTTGGGACCCAGAAGCCGTGAGCGAACCGGCATCCTCCATCGATTGACGGATGGCCCGGGACAGTTCTTCCTGGAAGAGGCGGTCCTCTTCGGCACTGCGGAGAGATGCTTCCAACGCTTCCCTCAAGTCTGCATCAGAGGGGTCGAGAGCACCTTCCTGCAAGGGCCCCTGCTGGCCAATCCTACCGCCTCTCGGCAAGGGCTGGGCGGGCAGCATCTGCACCCGCGGCGCCTGAGGGCACCACCAGCCATTCCCCAGCCACTCTGGGCGGCAGTGCTGGCATCGGCAAGCCATGGGTCAGCTTGTAGGGGAGCCCTTGAACCAGCGCTGGACAAGACAAGGGATTTAGGCTTTGGTCATTGCTACGCCTTCTTTCTCTACGAACCAACATAAACCCTAAACCCTTTTGCCTAGTAAGTAGGGTTCGTAAAGGTAGGCTATGGGGGATTATCATAGGGACTCTCGAAAATATCAAGTAGACTTTCTACGTGCAAAGAGCTTCTCTAAGTTCCAGCCAACAATGGCTCGGATGGCCCCTAAAACCCTCTGAAAATATTCCTGAAGAATATGATCCTCTAGGGAGAATATAACATGTCCCAAGGGCCTACCTAGAGTAAGTGCTAGGGTTTAGGGTTCAGGGTTCAGGGTTCAGGGTTCAGGGTTCAGGGTTCAGGGTTTAGGGTTTGGGGTTTGGGGTTTAGGGTTTAGGGTTTAGGGTTTCGGGTTTCGGGTTTAGGGTTTAGGGTTTAGGGTTTAGAGCACAGGGTGCATGAGTGGAGTTGGCCTCCACGTTGCCTGCCGGAACCACGACCTGGCCAGGGCCAGTGAGGCTGACGACTGGGTTGCGTTGTAGGGTTTAGGGTTTAGGGTTTAGGGTTTAGGGTTTAGGGTTTAGGGTTTAGGGTTTAGGGCTTAGGGTTTGGGGTGTAGGGTTTAGGGTTTAGGGCCTCGGGCACTTGAGGTAATATTGTGGTTCTCTGCTAAGGAACCTAAATGAGGAGGCCTTCCAACCACGCGGTTCCCCTGCAATTCCCCAAACAGAAAAAAGGAGGCCTAACGAAAAGGACACCGACACAAAAATGGACCTAACTCTCGGGGTTTCTTCCAAGTAGGGGTACCGGTGTGGTGTTTTTTTGTGGGCATGGAGGGGATGCTACAAGAAGGCTGGTAGTCCTACATTGCGTTAACATAAGATGGATTCAAAGTAGTACCTAGGTACGATGGCATCCTTGCGACTCCATGACTTTTACGTTCCGTAACATCAAGCCGCATAAGGACTGTGTATTCAAAATAGAAATTATCATAGTAGTAATAGTAGCAATACTTAAGATTCTTATACTAACAATAATCAGAATAATCAGAACCATAATAATCATCATTCTGCATGAGGTTCCCTGTTGAGCCTTTTCGTAGGGAGCCAGGAGCCCGATGAAGGGGCACATCATCTAGACCACTGTAGACGAACTAGGGTTAGGGTTTAGGGTTTAGGGTTTAGGCTTTTAGGGTTTAGGGTTCCGGGTTTAGGTTTTAGGGTTCAGGGTCTGGAAGAGTAGCCTGGTAGATACTGCGTGTGGACGCCATACTTGACTTTCGAGAGGTTGCTTCTGCAAGCAGCTTGACGTTGGGGAGCTGAATCATAGCCGGAACAGGCAAACCAGGGCTAACCGGGAACCCTGATCAACTCGAAACTCTAAACCCTCTATACCCGAAACCCTAAACTCTCTACACCCTAAACCCTAAACCCTAAACCCTAAACCCTAAACCCTCTACACCCTCAACCCCTTAAAAACGCCTGCGATCCGTCGGTCCACGGATTCATCCGAGAGTAGACCTTTGCTGTCGAGGCGGCCTAGGGTTGAGGGTTTAGGGTTTAGGATTGAGGGCTTAGGGGGTCGAGGGTTTAGTTTGAAACCCAACGACCCTCTTCCGGAAGCCAAGTCGCGACCCCTTAGCTACCTGCTTTGAACCCTACACCCCAAAACCCTTCAACCATAGACCCTAAACCCTTTAAACCCCTCAACCCTCCAGCCTTCACCCTAAACCCTAAACCCCAAAATCCTAAACCCTAAACCCCGAAATCCTAAACCCTAAAACCTAACCCCTAAACCCTAAATCCCTGAACCCTCAACCCTAAACCCTAAACCCCAAAACCCCTGCCGGGATTCCCGCCATGCTTTTGGAGCACGCTTCCATCTGGCCAGCGAGTTGTGAGGCTGAGGGCTTCTGGCTTAGGGCGTAGGGCTTAGGGCTTAGGGCTCAGGGTTTACGGTTTTAGGGTTTAGGGTTGGGGGTTGGGGGTTTAGGGTTTAGGGTTTAGGGTTTAGGGTTTAGGGCTTAGGGTTTAGGTTTAGAGAATCCCCCCCCCCCCCCCCCCCCTAAAACTGCACTTCCCTCGCCCCCTAAATCGGCTGTCCCCCATCTACTCGCGGATACGAAGCTCCAGCCTTTCTAAAGCATATGTGACCCAGTTGCGCAGCGCAATCCTGGCTCCCTTTCCCCAATCTGGGAAGATACCGAATCCTATAACCTGACTATCATATGACTGCTCTAGGGTCTTTAGCTGCCGGGTCTGGAACAAGGGACCCCCCCTCCCCCTCCCCCACCCTCAGCCACGAACAAATCAAGAGCAACTCACCACATGAGCGGGTCCTACAGACTCCCTGCACCAAACAGGCAGGCTCAGTGTTTAAACGCTTTAAAAAGTCCTACAGCCCCAAAGCCCTAAACCCCAAAGCCCCCTAAACCCTAAACCCTAAACCCTAAACCCTAAACCCCAAACCCTAAACCCTAAACCCTAAACCCTAAACCCCGGCCTGGATGGGGAGCTCTTGGGCCCCCAAAGATTCCCGGGGCGGTTTCCCCCTCTGGCAGATGGGGTTTGATCCTTAAGGCCTGTCAGGGTGCGAGGAGCGGCGGCACGTGCCCTCTTGCCATGGTGTTGCCAGAACTCTCGAATTCATGGCCCTTTTTCGGGCGGGGTACCCTGCATGCATGCATATACATACATACATATATATGCACATACACATACACATACACATACACATGCACATACACATACACATACACATACATACACATACACATACACGTACACGTACACGTACACATACACATACACATACACATAGACAGACACATACACAGACACATACACATACATACACATACATACACATACATACACATACATACACATACATACACATACATACACATACATACACATACATACACATACATACACATACATACACATACATACACATACATACACATACATACACATACATACACATACATACACGTACATACACATAAATACACATACATACATTCATACATACCTACATACATACATACATACGTACGTACATACATACATGCATACATACATACATACATACACCTATTTAGGAGCCCATAGACTATGCAAAGCTACAAACACGAGTCCCTGCCACGTGCACGGCATCCTGACCGTGCATCGGAGCTTTTGAAGACTTGGAGTGACTGCTTCTGGCAGCTCGGCTACCACTGGGCTACCAAGGGATCCCCGCTGTTGAAAGAGCACGTTCCCAAGAAGTCAGGGAACCTGCCCATAAGTGCCACATAGGTTTGAACTGAACCTTGGCCCCTAAGCCAAGTTGCCCTTGGGGCCGTGGAAGAGCAAGCAAAAGCCACTTTTGTTGCCCTGCGCAAGCTGGGTCGAAGAGACCCGACGGTGCCGATCACAAGGGTTTCCGACCTTTGATCCTACGAACCCGGCAAAACCAGACTAAACCTCTAAGCCCTAAGCCCGTAAATCTCTACAAGCCCAAGATTAAGCCTGCAAACCCTGAACCCCGCAAGCTTTAAGGCCATACATCCCTATAAACCTTGCCACCGTCCTAGATACACTGATACTGTAAACCCCAAAATCCTACAGCCATAAACAGGGCTCTTGTTCGCCCAGACGCTGGCTTCGAGATCATTGGAAGGCATAGCCAAGCCTGGCTAAGGCGTCAAGCTTTCGCCTTTAGCCTTTTTGGGGCTTGCTTGGAAGCCCTTAAGTTTGACTGAGTAAGGCAGGGTTAGTACCGGTGGGTTTTCTGGGATTCTAAAAAGGGGTTTCTGGGGTGACACTAAGTAGACTTACTCAGTCCAAACAGGGCTTCCAAGTGGGGCCTTGGGGTTCATATTAGGGTTCCTATTATAATTTAAGGTATATTCCTTAATTAAGGGGTTTTGGAGTCTCTGGGTATCGATCGACCCCCACTCGAAGGTTAAGGGGACTGACTGTAGGGGGCCTGAATAGTTATAATAGGGTCCTAGGGGGTTATTGTAGTACAGCTACAAAGGGACCATAAGGGAATACGGTTAGAAACTATTCCGACCCCTATATTACATCGGGTTGAGGGTTTGCAGTCTAGGCTTGATGAAGTGCAGCTACATTTGCAGTGATGGGTGATGGTTGAGGCTATAAATCCTACTTATCATCCCCACTGACTGGCCACGTTACAGTAGGGGATTCCTTAGGCTGCTCCGTTATGGCGACCTAGTTGCTGTTGAGCCGTTTACGCTGTACACACATACATACATACATACATGCATGCATGCATGCATGCATGCATGCATACATACATACATACATACATATATTGATACATAGATCATAACGGGGTGATACGGGTCTCAGAAACCATTTAGGCTCTTGCAGTACGAAGAGAAGCAAAGTTGGAAAGTTGGTGGCCCTGCCTCACAGCCGCCAGGACCGACCTGGGCGAGAATCATGTACAGCTTCAGGTTAAAACTGTTTAGGGCTTAGGGTTTAGGGTTTAGGGTTTAGGGTTTAGGGTTTAGGGTTTAGGGTTTAGGGTTTAGGTTTGGGGAAGATACACCCAATAATTCGCACCGGATAAATCCCCAGGAAGGAAAACTCCCTTCTTTAAGGAGTATATAGGTTGCTTGGAAACCTTCCACGAAAGGGCTACGCCTGAATCTTTGCAGGGATCAAAATTTTGGAGTTCACGTGTCTGCCTAACGGCACTGACCCCTAGACAAGCATTGGGCTCTAGCCGCGAAAGCCCCCAAAACCCCTTATGTGCACATCCCCATGCAGGGCCGTTCAAACCATTCAAACACTGCAGAAAAGTAGCATTGATGATAAACGACAGGCAGACAAAAATCAAGCAAAAAAGGAACGACAAGCAAAAACACAAAGCAACTAAAAACACCGCCAGCTGGGATCTCGGCGCCGCTCCGTCAGCGGCCCAACCTTCCCTTGACCTCTTCTGGCTTGGGGTTTCGGGGTGACCTTGGGGTTCAGGGGGGGCGGATTTTGGGGTTGGGCGCTTGGAGGGACTGCACGGCTACATGAGGGGGGCCGAACAAGGGGAGGGGGGGGGGGTGTTCGGGGTAGTTCCTGGCATGGGCAGCTGTGGCACATTCACAACCCTCAACCCTAAACAATGCCCGAGCCGTCCCTAACCTCTTTCTAGGATTGCCCCTAAAACTTTCTGAACAACATTCCGGCAAATACAAGACGTCCCCAAGGCCTACCTAGCTGCTGCTGAGGGAACTGATAACCCCTAAACCCTAAACCCTAAGCCCTCAACCCTCAACCCTCAACCCTAAACCCTAAACCCTAAACCCTCAACCCTAAACCCTAAACCCTAAACCCTAAACCCTAACCCTAAACCCGAAATCCTACCAGGTTGCAACCCGAAGCTGCAGGCCAGGCACTCAGGATTTCGGGCTCGGGACACTCGACAGGAGCAGTGCCAACTCAGGGTCCCTTTCGAGTCTAAACCCTAAACCCTAAACTCGAAACCCGAAACCCCTAAACCCTACACACCCCAAAACCCTAAACCCTGAACCCTGAACCCTGAACCCTAACCCTTAAACCCTAAACCCTGAAGTCACAGTGGATCAGGAGCCCTGTGTTGGCGTGGGTTTGGGAACCTAGTCGTACCCAGGTGGACTTCTTAAAATCAGAAAACCCAACGAGCTTAAAGTTCGGGTTCAGGGTTTAGGGTTTAGGATGTAGGATTTAGCGTTTAAGATTTCGAGTTTAGGGCTTTATGATTTAATAGGTTTAGGGTTTAGGGTTTGGGGTTTAGGGTTTAGGGTTTAGGGATTAGGGTTTGGGGTTTAGGGTTTAGGGTTTAGGGTTTAGGGTTTAGGGCTTAGGGCTTAGGGTTTAGGGCTTAGGGTTTAGGGTTTAGGGTTTAGGGTTTAGGGAACCCGGAGATTCTTTTCGCCGGCGGCCAGGTTCAGGCCGGGGGCGGGGTCTTGCGGTCTTGCTCGCCCGACTTGGAGGAGCGAGGGGACTTAGTATGTAGAGGAACTCAGTAGGACTTCTACCCTGGACAAACGGACCCTCCCTACCTAATAACCCTAAACCCTAAACCCTAAACCCTAAACCCTAAACCCTCTACTCAATAAGGTACCCCAAGTACCCCGATCCTCCAAGGAGCCGCTGTCGGCACTCTTTGTGGGAGCTTGTCTCCCAGGGTGCGCTATGCACAAATTGAAGGTTCATGGGTAGCTATGGTTCATTATAGGGGCCTCAAGGGTTTAGGGTTTAGGGTTTAGGGCTTAGGGCTTAGGGCTTAGGGCTTAGGGCTTAGGGCTTAGGGCTTAGGGCTTAGGGCTTAGGGCTTAGGGTTCTTAAAAATTGTAGTTATAAAGGGACCAGAAGGGAATACTACTAGGTGCACGGCCCGTTAAACGCCGTGTAGGATTCGAAGAATTGGCATCTCGTAAATTAGTGATTTTACAGTGCGTTTGTGCTGTTTCCAAGAACATCGCTCTGAAACTACTTCGTCGAGGCCTATTTTCACACAATCGTTCGCAGCTTGTTGAGGAAGTCTGCTGGGCTCAGGTAGCCATCGTGGAAAACATGCATCCGCCACATCCACTGGTGCACGGTCTTTGGAACCTCCTCATTGAGGGCGCCTTGGACTTTGAGCACCAAGTGCTTCGGCAAGAACTGTTTAAGACCTTCCCAGCTCCTGTCGCTGCACTGCGTCCCGGCAAGAGCACTTATGGCTGTACAGGCTGGGGAGTATGGCCGGGTGAAAACTCTTAACTGGTGAGTCACAGGTTCAACTGGAAGGCCACGGGCTTCGGCTGCGGACTGCCACGCAACGTTTCCATCTGGGAAGATGCAGCGTTTTCTGCTTCTTCCTTTGACCAAGTCGAAGAGTTTGGAGGATGCCACCTATGGGTGAAGATTGGCTTAGGAAGGGGATTTCAGGGCCAACACATCCTAAGTATAACTTTTCATAAAAGCAACGGGGTTGATGGGCCCTTACAATTGGGTCAGAGCTACAGTTATTGGTGTGTGACAAAATGGGAGCCTGCTGGGACTCCTCAGAAGAAGCCCGTCTCTCTGCTTCCATGGAATGGGAACTGCAAACCTCAGAATCTCCGTCATACTCACATTCTCCGGCCAAAAGAGACGTGTCCAGAGGCGCGTGGAAAATGTCGTTGGAGGAAGATATGCCGAAGGTACACGTAGATTAACAAAAGCAAGTCTTGCCCAACATTGCTGGCATCTTGCGCGTACTTATGCACGTGATTATCCCCCCCCCCCCTGCTACCCCGCAGAGCAGCCAGCCAGACCAACACAGAAGCAAGATTCGCAAATGGCAGCTCCGGCCCACGGCGTTCTACGGGCCGTGAGCCTACTACTAGGAATTATTGCGACCCCTATACTAATTATAGGTCGGGCGGCTGTACTTGTGACTGTATGACTGGTGAGAGCCTTCTTCGGGTACCAAATAACCCCCACTTGCAACCCTAAACCCTAAACCCTAAACCCTAAACCCTAAACCCTAAACCCTAAACCCTAAACCCATGGACCTTCCAGCCGGCGGGCCCAAACTCCTCTAAGGAGAGTAGGGCCGCAAGTCCCCAGAAAGCACTAGGCCCTGGACCACAAAACCGCGGAAGCTCAAACCGTCAGGGCCCTCAACCCTCAACCCTAAACCCTCAAACCTGAACCCTAAACCCTAAACCCCAAACCCCAAACCCCAAACCCTAAACCCTAAACCCTAAACAGGTTTCTAGGGCGCATGAAACGTCGGCTCACACGCTGCTGCAAGATGCATCGCTCTCTGAGCTCACGGATTCCGAGTCGCTGCCCAGGGAGCCCCGGAAGCAACCTGTAGGGTTCAGGGTTTAGGGTTTAGGGTTTAGGGCTTAGGGCTTAGGGCTTAGGGCTTGGGGCTTAGGGTTTAGGGTTTAGGGTTTAGGGTTTAGGGTTTTGGGTTTAGGGTTTAGGGTTTAGGGTTTAGGGTTTAGGGTTTAGGGTTTATGTAAGGCGCTTGATATACTTGGAGGTTCATGAGTGTACTTATAAGCCCCCGAAGTCCCCTAAGTAGGTTATAAGTACAGCGATAATTGGGTGAACCTCCAAGCAGGGCCTTAATAATTAGAAATAGGGCCTTGGGAGAGGGGGGGTTACCATAGTATAAGTATACAAGTATGCAGGGACCATAAGGGAAAGCAATGCGTAAGTACTCCGACCTAGATTAGAGGGGCTGGCTTTTGAGGGAGCCATGGGTTCAGGGTTTAGGGAGCTTAGGGTTCAGGGTCTAGGGCTCTATGCTGGTGATGCTCCACCCTCCCTATACGCAGGACAGTACCTACCCAGCGTCTTAAGGGTTTAGGGTTTGGGGTTTGGGGTTTGGGTTTTGGGGTTTGGGGTTTGGGGTTGAGGCCAGCAAAAGAGATCGAAACTGTCCCAAGCGGCAGATCATCGGCATGCTCTTCTGTGCCATCTCAAGGGACCTTTCGTGGGTCTACACCATCTTCTGGGACTTCGCGCTTCAGGCTCTATCTGTGTTTGTTCGGGGAGAAAAAAAAAGGCTCCATGAGCATTCGCTGCTTGTAGCTAGGGAAGGTTAGGGCACTCTAAGCCAGCTTTACGGCTTGACCCACAAGCACAAGGCAGCCGGTAAGCCCCCAAACCTTCGGGCACACGATGCCCCAGCAGCTAAGCCGGAAGCATACACATCAGCTTGGGCATCCCAGGGTGGGCATTGAAGGTTTAGGGTTTAGGGTTTAGGGTTTAGGGTGTAGGGTTTAGGGTTTAGGGTTTAGGGCTTAGGGTTTAGGGTTTAGGGTTTAGGGTTTAGGGTTTAGGGTTTAGGGTTTAGGTTCGGGGTTTAGGGTTTAGGGATTAGGGCTTCAAATTAGGCGTTTCAGTGACAGGGTTTAGGGTTTAGGGTTTAGGGTTGAGGTTCGGGGTTTAGGGTTTAGGGATTAGGGCTTCAAATTAGGCGTTTCAGGGTGGGTTCAGGGTTCATATTTGCAGCAGTTCTCTTACATAAGGTCTCTTTTTGGGGGGTCCTTTGTTATAGGGGACCCAAGAAAGGACCCTTATCAGAGAACTGCTACCCAAATGGCTGCATGTGGCAACGATGCAAGACAACGCCCCGCAAGCTACTTGGGGTTAAGGGTTGAATAGGCCGAAGTTTGGGTTCACCTAAACCCTAAACCCTAAACCCTAAACCCTAAACCCTAAACCCTAAACCCTGAACCCCCTTTCGCGGCCCGGGAGGCAACGTTGATCGCTTGACAATGGCTGCGACGTGTTTGGAGCGCTCGATACCATCCAGCCTTGGGCACTTGGAGGTTCAGGGGCACTTATAGCCCCAAGTCTTCTGTACTTCTAAGCCCCCTAAGTCCTTAGGCTACACAAGTACAGTTATAATTGGGGTTAGACGTACCCATGAACCTCCAAGTACGGCTTGGGACTGGGCTTGGGATGTTTAGGCTGTCAGCTGCAAGGTCACACAAAGAACAACCAGGGCTTAGGATTCAGAACAACCAAGGCTTAGGATTCAGGGTTTAGGGTTTAGGATTCAGGGTTTCGGGTTTAGGATTCAGGGTTTCGGGTTTAGGAATTAGGGTCCAGGGTCCAACATCATTAGTTCAAGGAGCCAACCGCCAAAGAGGCCCTGCGCGCTGAAAACCAGCTGCTGAAGCCTCTCTGTTGAGCAGCGGAGCAGCTGAAAACGCAACAAAGCCCTGAAACTCGCAGACCTCGGCGCCCCTGTGCGCTTGAGGGTTTGGGGTTTAGGGTTTAAGGTTTAGGGTTTAAGGTTTAGGGTTTAAGGTTTAGGGTTCACACCCGCGAACCCTCCAGAATACCTGAGGTTGAAGACATCGACGTCGGCAATCTTGGAAAGGATCATGTCCTTGTCCCTCTGTACGGAGGCTTCGCAGTCGCGGACGTCCAGCAACAAGAGCCGCTCGTAGTTCCTCGGAACTCCCCTTAGAACCTTAATCAATATACCATTTCCATTATTCCCTGGGGCTTTATACAAGCAAACCAAGTAAATTCAAAGAATCATATTATAGGGTCTTAGAACCTTAATGACAACATTATTTCCGTTATTCCCTGGGGGTTGATGCAAACAAGACAGGAAAGAATTCCTAAGGGGGCTATCGTTTCTATTCTTCCCTTGGGTTTTATACCAATACATTCAAATAAATCAACTAAATCTAGAATAAATCAAATAAATCCAAAAAATGATTCCTAAGGGGGCTATAGGTTCTCATCCACCGCATCCTTTGAGAAGACCGCGATGCGGGCCGGGATGCCAAGAATGTTTCCCTCAACGATCTCGGCCACGCACCAGGCCCTGCGTTTACTGTTCAGGGTTTAGGGTTTAGGGTTTAGGGTTTAGGGCTGTTTACTTGAACTTGAACCGCGTGCTCGACACCAAGCTGTGCCTACTTAGTCTGCGGTTAGACGCCAAAAACACCAATGGAAGCCGCTTTGGTGCTGTTTAGGTTTTAGGGTCTAGGGTCTAGGGTTTAGGGTTTAGGGTTTAGGGTTTAGGGGGCCAAAAGGGGTCAGGGGCGGAAGAGGGGGGGGGGGAGGGGTGAGCTAAAAAGAGCGGAGGGCCCTCTTTGGTTTCAAGGTCGACCTGGCCCCGACAGTCCAGCAAGGGAGCCATCCAGCCGAAATCCGAAATCGCTGAAGACCCCTAAGCCCTAAGCCCTAAACCCTAAACCCTAGACCCTAAACCCTAAACCCTTCTTGAAAACAAACTACCTAAAGGGGGCTCGAGACATGTGCCCCCGCATACGGATGACGACGCTCCTGTAGAGCACGTCGAAGTGCGGATCCACGACGACCACCTGGGCCACGCCGGCGACCTTTCGCGTCAGCAGGAACATGGTGCTGTCGAATTTGTTCACCTCACAGGCCACAAAGTCGTGAGACGTTTTGGGCTCGAGGCAGGAGCACAAAGGATAGCGCTCGCCCGTGACAGAGTCGCGCGTCTTCCGGTCCCAGGCGAGCCACGCGTCGCCGGCCGTGTTGGCGGGGCTCGGCCCGAAGCTGTGGCAAATGGTGGCATGCTGGTTGATGGAGAATGCGCAGACCCAGTAAGTCGAATCCAGCTTCTCGGCCGGCAGTTCTGACACGATCCCCGCCAGCCCCGTCTTCGTGCCGAGGCGCTGCACAAGGTCACCATAGGTCTCCTGGCCGAGGGCATCTGCCACGATGGCGGCCGACAAGTTGGCAAAGGTGTTTGACCAAGCATGCGTCACCATGTGCTGCGGCACCAGGGCCTCCCCACGATTCCATTTGCTGGAAAGGGCAAAGCCTCGAGTACCCGTGCGCGACAGAGGGATTATAGCCCCTCGGACGACGTCACAGGTTGTCGAGCGCTCGGGGCAGAACCCAGGCATCACGGCTCCCTCGAGAAGCAAGCCCCAGAAGTCGAGCAGTGAGTGGAGGTGAAAGCCTCGTCCAGCCAGCTCCGCCGCTTTGGCTCCGTATTCGTGGCTGTCCTCGAGATACGAAAAGCTGCTGCCAGATCGTATCCTCGACCTCTCCTCGACCTTCACCAGGTCGTTGGCCTGGGGCAGAGGAGCCCGCCACAGGACGCCGGACAGCAGTGCGACGCCGACTGCATTGACCATCACGTCACAGCGGTGGAGAAGCGTCCTCACGCGACCCCACCAGCGAGCAGTCTCCTCGTCACTGATGCAGCACATGTCGGCAATGCTGAACGACACCGCAACCAGCCAAGTGGCAAAAGTTGTGAGGCCAATCAGCAGCGAGACCACAATCTCCATACGAACGATGCGCGTGGCCCAGTGCGCCTGCTGCCGTGCTACGCCCCTCGTCCGCCGGCGTTCCAGGCGCAAGACGCGTGAGCTGTGGCAGAGGCTCCTGACCATCAAGCAGGTGTAGGATATCCAGATGACCAAGAACATCATCTTGAAAGCAATCGAGGCGATGTGCAGTACCACAAAGGCCCTAAAGTCCCGCCGCACGAATGACTCGATCAAAACCAGCTCGACGTTGCCTTGAAAGGTAATCACCATTGTGTACCTGGCGGCGGCTGCGGTTATGGCGGCGAAGACTGCGCGTGAAGCCCTTACTTGTGGCTTATGAAACCATAGACGAGAGTATCGATGGCAACCCAAAGAGCAATCAGAGACACATAGAGACACGGACACAGGGACGGAGAAACAGAAAACTGCCACGAATGATGTTCTCACGCTGATGCGGCCTGAGAGTCTGAAGCCAAGTGCCTGAACCCTAATTAAGCCCTAAGCCCTAAACCCTAAATTATTCACTCACTCTCCTCATCATGTTATTCTTAGCTTCTCAGGGCCTGTATTTACTGTATAATACAATATGACTTTATTTACATATACATGTGTGTATAATATATATATATATATTGATATTGATATTATCACTAGAAAAACGTGCTAAAAACAATCGTGAATGAAAAGATTTGCGAAATACAAGAAGTTTATGAACGCTTCGCTCTTGTCATTAAGAAGTCAGGTGTGTTTCCAAAACGACAAACAAACTGCATTGGATTCATTGCTCACGCGTGAAGCGACTTCAGAAATGGTACATTCGCGAGAACTTGTATCTGTGCTGTTGATATTCTCACGTCGCTCGGAAGCCTAAACAATAACAAGCTCGCGAACGCGCAGGCGCGGAGGACAGTCGAGGCGCACCCAGGCATTGGAACTGGTCAAGCTGTCGTCCCCGGCCGACTGCATCCTTACCTGGAAGAGTCGCGCGACCCACCCAAAGAGCACAGCCTCAGGGAGCGTGGGCTCACAGGCTCAATGGGCCATCGGGGGGGTTCTCCAGCAACGGAATTTAAGGGTTTAGGGTTTAGGGTTTAGGGTTTAGGGTCTAGGGTTTAGGGTTTAGGGTCCATTTAAGGGTGGGCTATGTGGGATACTTTGCGGGCCTCGGTGGTTAATGCCAGGGCTGCGGTCAATTGGCTCAGGTCCTGCCAATCGCACTCCATGTAGATGTCCTTCGGGTTTGGGCTTCTTAGGGTTTAGGGCTGCTTGTATGGCCCGAAGTAGGGTACAACCACTTACAAAGAGACTAGAGCTACCTCGTCTTTCTTTGAACTACCCATGAACAACTACCTTTTGCCTAAGAACCCCAAAAAAAACACTAAATCATATCCCCATATTGCCCTTGTAAGGAAAAGATCTTGGGAGGGATTCTCAAGCAATTACAGGGATGTCTTGCCCCGGTGGTCCATGGCAATGTAGAGGAGTGAGGTCGCTGAGAAGCCATAGACGCACCACAGAGCATCGTACACATACCTAGGATGGCCCTTAAAGCCCTCTGAAAAGTAGTCCTGAAATATATTTCTCTGAAAACCCAATAAGGGGGCAAATTGACAATGTTTCAAGGGACTACCGAGACACCCGGAGGTGGGGTGGCGCTTCACGGCGCAGTAGAGCCCTAGAATCACCATTCCGGCACAGTCTAGGAGGCTCAGCCACCGATGTCTGATGCCCCCACTGTTGCAGTCTGGTGTGTAGAGCCAGTGCCACTGGAACTCGACAATGTAGGTGCACAGGCCAAGAAGCATGGCGCAGCCGGTGACCTTGCAGCAGAAGGGCTGGGCGTTGCGCTCCGCATTCCCGGGCACGTGCCTTGCTGTTGCTTCGTAGGGAATGGGGGAATGAGGTACCCTATATAATCCCTACATACTCCCTTAGAGGGAATATATAATCCATATATCATCCCTTAAAGGGTAATTATATAAAATATACATATACCCTTTAAGGGATTACATATGTATGTATGTGTATATCTATGTGTATATATGTATCTATATAGGTATAGGGTACCGAATAACAGTAGCGAAGGTGCACCACTGCAAGAAGGAGGCCCGTGAGCACGCCAAGCAGCGAGGGCGCCAGCTTCATCTCCCAGGTGGCCGACTCCTGCTTTAAGGGCCCTTGACAGCTCAGTAAGATTATACTAGGGATTATATTTATGCCCTTCAAGGGATTATATATATATATACTAATATATACCCTTTAAGGGACTATATAGGGATTATGTAGGTGGCAGGCTCCTCCACAATGGCCCGGAAGACCGGTGCTTTCCTTTGAGGGTTTAGGGTTTTTAAGATTTAGGGTTTAGGGTTTAGGGTTTTTAAGGTTTAGGGTTCAGGGTTCAGGGTTCAGGGTTCAGGGTTTAGGGTTTAGGGTTTAGGGTTTAGGGTTTAGGGTTTAGGGTTTAGGGTTTAGGGTTTAGGGCCAGTTTAGGGTTTAGGGTTTAGGGTTTAGGGTTTAGGGTTTAGGGTTTAGGGTTTAGGGTTTAGGGTTTAGGGTTTAGGGTTTAGGGGACCAAGCCCTCCTTAAGAGGAATCATAATAGCGGGCACTACAATCCCTACAAAGGACTGTGAGTAGAAGGGGGAACATCCCAAGGGATAGTATTGAAAACATCTAAACTTCTCTTCCTTTATGAGTTTAATAACCCTTAAAAATGTAGAATGCTACCTGCACTCTGACACAAGTTTCAGGGAAGGTTTAACTACCCTTACCATTTTGACACAAGTTTCAGGGAAGGTGGCAGGGTGGTGGTGGTGGTGGTGCCAGTGGCATCGGGCTCTTCCAGTGTCTCTGCGTAGGCGAGCAGGGCGACGCAGCCGGCGATGCCCAGGAGCCTCAGGCGCGGCTCATAGAGAGCTACAAGGGCACAACGGGCACATGATCCTATCACACATCCCAAAAAAAGGCATGGAATCTTATCAAATTAAGACATATTAAAACCCCCCCCCCCCCCCCCCCCCCCCCCCCCCCCAAAAAAAAATAAGCAAGAGTGTACCAAGCTAGAAGCCGAGAAGCAGCAGCCCTGCGAGCACGCAGCGGCATCTCCGCATCTTGATGCAGCCGCAGGCCATGGACCTATACTGAACTTGGAACCCTAGCAAGACTTATTTTTTTTGCTTTTTCTTAGGAGTTCAAGTACCCAACAATTAAAAGCTACTTCCAAGTTCCTTTCTAAGGGACTCGAAGTCCACAATCCGGGAAGACCCAGGCGCATGGGCGGAGTGGGATGGCAGCACCATCGAACTGTCCACTTTCGGGCTGCCTACCGAAACCCTAAACCCGAAACCCGAAACCCTAAACCCTAAACCCTAAACCCTAAACCCACAAAGCAAAATGAAAGATGGCCCCTAAAGCTGGGATCCCTTGGGGCAAAGCCTCGGCTCCATCCCTCTAAGGTGGCTGCTTCTCAACTTCAGTTTAGGGTTTAGGGTTTAGGGTTTAGGGTTTAGGGTTTAGGGTTTAGGGTTTAGGGTTTAGGTGTTAGGTGTTAGGTGTTGGGAGTTTGAGCTTGGGGTTTCGGAGGCTATTTAAAGGAACAAAGTTCGGGTTCCTTTGAGAACTCCATTGGGGGCACCCGATTCCATAAGCAGACTTCCAGCAGCTAACTAGGGTATGGTCCCAATGCCACACCTTCCTTAAGCAAGGCTGGGTATGGGGGGGGCTGCTGGGGTGCCGAGGGCAACAAGGGACTCAGAGCCAATCAACGGCTTCTCGGGCTTCAGGTTCCATAAAGCTTCGGGGCTTCGCGCCCTCAACCCTAAACCGTAAAGCCCTAACCCTAAACCCTAAACCCTAAACCCTAAACCCTAAACCCTAAAGCCTAAACCCTAAACCCTAAGCCCTAAACCCTAAACCCTAAACCCTAAACCCCTAACCCTAAACCTGTCGGGTCGAGGGCTCCAGGGCTTGGGGGTCTTTGAGGGCTTCTGGTGTCCCGCATCCATCTGACATCCAGAGCACGACGGATCACCAGCTTTCAGAACCCTGGCATCAGCCCGTTTAGGGTTTAGGGTTGAGGGTTTAGGGTTTAGGGTTTGGGGTTTAAGGTTTAGGGAAGCCCTGAATCTAGGGAGGACCTCACTGATCTGCCGCTCCAAGTTTGCCAGCATGTCCTCCCAGCAGACCAACAGGACTGCTGCAGGGCTTTTGGAGTGTTTAGGGTTCAGGGTTTAGGGTTTAGGGTTTAGGGTTTAGGGTTAGGGTTTAGGGTCAGGACCCAACAAACCAGCGAGCCCGATCCGCACGTTCCGTCCCCAAGAAGGTTTAGGGTTTAGGGTCTGCCGGGCTCAGGGTTGCAGGCCTACCTGACCCCGTAGGTGCCGCTGCAAACGGGGCTGCTCGGGCCCTGGGCCTTTGTCCGGCTGCTTCTGATGGCACCCGGGGCTCGGAATCTTGACCCTGTTATGGTCCATACTCATATGATATCAGTAAACCCTAAACCCTAAACCCTAAACCCTAAACCTAAACCCTAAACCCTAAACCCTAAACCCTAAACCCTAAGCCCTAAACCCTAAGCCCTAAACCCTAAACCCTAACCCCAAATCATATGCTTAGGGTGAATAGGGCGTAAATAGGGGAGAAGCGGAGTACGGGGCAGATGCTCCCTTGGTGCTAAAGAGGCCCCGTCCTCGAGGTGCTCCCGTTCCGGCCGGTCGGACTTGCCTCGACCCCAGCAGAGGGCTGAAAACGGTGTAGGCTCTTAAGAGCTCTTAAGGGCTCTTAAGGGCTGGAAGGGCTCTGAAGTCTTAAGAAGCTCTGAAAGGGCTCTAAAAGGCTTCTGCTGGAGCCCTAAAGGAATGGCCCACCCCAAGCCGAACTCCTCAACCCCAAAGTCTCAACACTGAACCTGGAGGGTTCCCCGAAAGCCCTCAACCACTACCGCAAACCGCTAGATCCCTAAATCTCTAAATCCTTAAGACCCAAAGCCATCTTGCAGTTCACACCTCACCTTTTTAAGATTACTACCCCACCTCTCGAATCTAGGATGTAGGGTTTGGGTTTAGGAACCCTAAACCCTAAACCCTAAACCCCACCCACAAAAAAGGATGCAAAAACAACCCATGACAAATCAAGGGTTTTTTGTGGGCCTGACTCGTGTTTTGTGGGACACACACACACATGCAAGCTTGAGTGTGTTTGCTAAGGGTCGAGGGTCGGGGCCCAATCACGAAACCCAAAAGATACCAAAACGAAAGCTTTAGCACTACGCCCCAAACCCTCACAAACCCTATCTTTTCAAGCCCACGCTCCAGCCTAATTCACTAAACGCCTAAACCTAAAGCCCCCTGAACCCCCTTAAGCCAGGGTGGTTTTGCCGCCTGCGACGGCGTGGGGTGGGATAACAGAGTTAGCTGGCTCTCCACAATCGCGCCACGGCTGCTCTTCCTATTTCGCGAAGCTTGCGAAGATTGTCTGCATCCCAACCTTCACAGCTGCTCCATGTTTCTGCAAACCCTGAACCCCGAACCCCAAACCCTAAACCCTAAACCACCCATAAACATTCCGGCCTCGGCCCTTTCCGCCGCTGCCGCCTCGAGACTCCCGGGGAGGCTCCCGGAACGAGTCTCGGGGAGGCTCCCGGCCCTTGGGCCCTCGGCTGGGAGAAATTAGGGTTTGGGGTTTAGGGGTCAGGCTTTAGGGTTAGGGGCTCAAAGTTGTGAGGCTTTAGGGTTCAGCGCTTTGGGGTGTTGAGGGCTCTGGCAAGGCTTAAGAGTCGCTTCCAGCATTCATTATGCAACGATTTTAGTGAGTGATTTCTAGTTTTCAGCCTCTTACAAGAAGGCCTCTTACAGGCAGGCGCCTACCCCCTTACGGACAGGCCCTTAGCAGGGAATTCCCTAGATGCCCAAGCCCCTTTTCGGTTGGGAAAGTCCTGATGAAAGGCCCTTTACGGGCCTTACACTGAGGCCTTTTCGGGGAGGCCCCTTCTCAAAGGGCGCCTTACGGGGAGGCCATCATGGCAGGAGGTGGTATCATGTTGGCCTCGTTCTGTGGGTGTCTTTTGTTGGCTCTAGGAGGGTTGAGACCCTGAAGTAAGAAAGGGAGGGGTGTAGGGTTCAAGGTTTGGGGGTTTAAGGCTTCAGGGCTTAGGGTTCAGGGTTGAGGGTTTATAACGGTCTAAGGGTTTCAGGGTTGAATGGTCTAGGGTATAGGGGTGAGGGGAACCCTAAACCCTAAACCCTAAAACCCTAAAACCCTAAACCCGAACTAGACCCTAAACCCTAAACCCTAATCCCTAATCCCTAATCCCATATCGGGTTTTGAACCCTAAGCAGGCGTGCCGCCCAGCAGCCATCGCGGCCCTTGACGTCCCATCCGCTTCGGCGCTCGCCCTTCCCGCCTGGAAGGTGCCCCCCGCGAGCTGGTTTCCGTTTAGGGTTTAGGGCTTAGGTTTTAGGGTGGGTTTAGGGTTTAGGGTTTAGGGCTTAGGGCTTAGGGCTTAGGGTTTAGGGTTTAGATTTAGGGTTTAGGGTTTAGGGTTTAGGGTTTAGGGTTTAGGGTTTAGGGTTTAGGGTTTAGGGTTTAGAGTTTAGGGTTTAGGGTTTAGGGTTTAGAGTTTAGGGTTTAGGGTTTAGGGTTTAGGGGCCACAGGGAGCTCAAGAACCCAAAAAAAGAGGCCCTCCTTTCACTTTCAGCCGGCGCCAGGACCCTGGGCTGTGGCTCCCAGGTCGAGTTGTGGGTTTCCATGTCTCAGCAATGCAACCTTCAGAGTAACGTAGGAGCCGGAATCATTGGAACAGGTTTTTTTTTCCTTTTCTGTTTTTTATTTATGTTTTTTTTGGGGGGGAGGGGAGGGGGGGTGGGTGGTTAGAGTATGATTACACCTGGGCCATAAGAGAAATAATGGAACACCATTAGATATGCAGAACAGCCTTTTTTTCGGAGGGGGGGAGTAAGGTGATTATAGCATAATCACACAGGGACAGCTACAGGGACCATAAGGGAATGCTATTAGTAGCTATTCCGACCCCTACATTAATCGGTGAAAGCTGTACATCTTGTGTCATGACCTGCAGGTCGCTGGAAAAAAAGAAGAAGCTGGCGTTGGGCAAGTTGCAGGTACGTCCTGGAACTTAGGGTTTAGGGTTTAGGGTTTAGGGTTTAGGGTTGAGGGTTTAGGGTTTAGGGTTCAGGGTTTAGGGGACCTGGGACGTGGTGCTGCAATGCTTGCTACGCTGGGCAAAACCAACCACTCTGCAACGTGCCGACGATTGCCGAAACCATGGCAATGCGTCTACGAGTTGTAGGCTACAGCACACCAACTATGACCGCGAAGCCTGCACTGCACAAGGCATTCTGAACTTCTTTGCGTGACCATTGGCGATGTTCGCCGACGTCGATGGCTGCCACTGTGCAGCAACACAAGAAAACTTCCAGCGACATGAACCGTGAATGATGTACTTCTGTTCCATCTGCCTCTCTAAGTCACCGAGCATGCTGCCCGAGCAGCGGCACTGCCAAACGAGCAGGCAGTGCGACAGACAAAGGGCGACGGCTAAACCAGACCCTGATATGCAGAACTACATCTGTCAAAGGCGCAGCAGATTCCATTTTCGCTGAGCGTAACACAAACTCACAACAAAATCTAGGCAACTGCTACCCCTAAACCCTAAACCTAAACCTTAAACCCTAAACCCTAAACCCTAAACTCTAAACCCTAAACCCTAAACCCTAAACCCTACCTCAATGCAACACATCAGGCTTGGATGCCGCCACTTCAGACCTTCATTCCGCCGACGCAATGATGCACCATCAGTGCAGGGTTGCTCCCGTTGGCAGCAAGATGCTATGACACCCCGTAGAGGGTTTTTAGGGTTTAGGGTTTAGGGTTTAAGGTTACAATTAACCTGAAGCTTTCCTCGCTTGAAACTAGGAGCAAGCCTGCGACGTGCATTTCTAAACCGCGCCGACCCACTGAAGGAGCTGTTCCACGATCGTTCAATCTAAGGGTAGTTACACGTGCCCTTAACATGGTCCCTAACCTCCGTTAAACGGTTCTGATGTATGGGCCCTTATTTGGTATGTGGTGTGTATAAGGGGTATATGAGGGGTACCCTTTCAAGGGCCCATACTACGGGCCATGCAGCTACCCCAAGGATCAAGCTGAAATCCCACCGCTGAGACCCTCGGTACGCAACCCAAGGCCTACAGTGGCCTAGCTCAAAAACGAGCAGTAAAACAACCTGTTCGATGAAGTGTTGCCTCTTGGTGGAATTCCCTTCTTCGACATCAGGGCAATGGCTTTGCCATCCTGACAGAAGCGCTCAAACTCGGATTCTAAGCGCTTCAGAAGGTCGAGCACCATCCGATGCCCAGTCTCCAGGCTTGCCGGTGTGTCGCAGCTCAGGTTGAGCTTCAAGCCTCAGTAGCCCCATAACCATATTATAACAAGGGCACCCCTTTCTTGGTTGGTTGCTTTATAAGGGAACCCGGAACTCCAAAAAAAAGGGCAAAGGGCACCACTGGGCTACCAAGAAGCTCATGGGAGCCTCGAGGCCGCCACACTCATAGTGTCGGCTACCGCGCCCACGCAACCGGAGCTTGCCCCCGCACGCCTCGCTGATCCGCTTCATGTTGCTGCCCTTGCGGCCGTAGAGCTTGGGCACGAAGTCGAAGGCTGCCAGGATCTCGGGGCCTGGAAGAAATGCGTACTCACCTTGGCTGCACTTAGGAGGGTAGCTATGAGTTAAACTTTTATCTGCCTCATGAAGAAACCCAATAAAACCCCAAAAAGGCTAAGGATCTAAAGGCACAGTAAAGCACCACCAAGTCACACACGCAAGCAGCCCCACCCCTCTTCTTCTTCTTCTGCTGCTTCTTGGAGAGGTTGGGCTGCTGGCCCAGATCGCTGGAGGAGCATGTCGATCTTGTCGAGAGCGAGTCAATGGAAGGGTTCAGCTCCTGTATTTTACGAGCATTTCTGCTGGGGAGTGAGGCCCTAAGGCCTAAACCCTAGGCCCTAAGCCCTAAACCCTAAACCCCTAAACCCTAAACCCAATGCCGCATTGGGATCCTCACGACTTGAAGCCTTGAGGTCCGCCACCAAACCCGGTGCAAGTGGCGTTGAGCATGCGGGAGCCCTTGCGGAGGACCCTGCCGTGGAAGCCTGCAACGCCGGCGAAGGGCTGAAAAAAGGGGCCTGAATAATTAGAATGAGTTTTGGGGGTGTTTATGGTAGAACTACAAATGGGGCCATAAGGGCATGGTAGTAGGAACTATTCCGACCCCTACATTAGGGCTTAGGGCTTAGGGGGGGCAAGGGCTTGTGAAGTCTGCAAGGGCACCCCCTAACTACCTGGGCTCGAATGGACTGCCTTGCTCTTCTTCCTGTCCGTCAAGTGGTTCACGGCACTCACCACGGAGTGCGCCGGAGATCCCCCTCGTCGTTTGGCATGTTCTTGGCATCTGCCTCCTTCATTACCAACCCCCCTAGCTGGGGGCTCCCTGGCATCCCTGGCAGCACTGCGCTCATCGCCTTCATGGAGACCATGCTGGGGCAGTCCGACGGAAGTTCCACCACCGAGTCGCTCACCTTCTTCGCAAGACTGCGCAGCAAGACCTCCTTCCGTGCTCGGAGTGCCGCCGTGGCAAGGGGGTTCTCGGCTTCGAGGCCCGGGGGCGCCGCCATTCCCGGGGGCGCGTGGACTTTGAGCACACCCTCTGTGGTCAACTGGAGCTGGGGCATGAACTCCAGGAGGTCCTTGGGTTCAGGGTTTAGGGGTTTAGGGGTTTAGGGTTTAGGGTTTAGGGTTTAGGGTTTAGGGTTTAGGGTTTAGGGCTTAGGGCTTAGGGTTTAGGGTTTAGGGTTTAGGGTTTAGGGTTTAGGGTTTAGGGTTTAGGGTTTAGGGTTTAGGGTTTAGGGTTTAGGGTTTAGGGTTTAGGGTGTCAGAACGTCGAGCGAGGAGGATGCCATGCCGGCAAGTAACTTGCACCTACAAGTGGTCTTCGGGCCTATGCAGATGAAGAGACTCACCCTCGAAACAAGAGACTCCACATGACACACATGGGCACATGCACAGTCCTCAAAGTGGTGGTGCAGGAGGGGCTCTCCCATGGTGGAGAGGATGACCTCGGGGGCCTGGCTGCTGCCCCTCTTAAGATCCTCAAACTCGCTCACAAACCGGGTCATCTCCGCCATGGCAGCCCTAAATGCACTCCTGGAGCCGAAACAAACTCTTCGCACGGGGGGGTTTGCGGACTTTTGCTGGGCACGGCGGCGAGACCACGCAGCCAAAGCCTAAAGCGGCAAGTCCAAGAAACACACTGCAAGGCCTGGAATCAGAGGGCATGGGCATTCTGGGCCATGGTGAACCCCCCCCTTGTGCCTTTTGCAGGAGGGGCACCCTTGCCCTTGGCATCAAACCTGCCAGACATCAAAGAGAGGGCGCGCTCCGTGAGGCGTGTGGCCATGTGTGCCCTTGCCTACCCGTGACCCCCGCAGCCCCTGCAGGGGGTGTCAAGTAGCCTGAATACACCCTCCATCATCTGCATCTCAACACGCATCGTCGCATGCGGGCCTGGGCACCTCGGTCTCGTGCTCGTGATACCTGGCTCACAGGATTCACCCTCTACTGCTCGTGAACAGTTGCTGCCCTCTTGCATGAATGTCCCTCAGTGAGGACAAGCCAGCTTGTGTGCTACCCCTGCCAGCCCGAGCGCGCCTCTGCATCATCATGACGTGGGCCCTGTAGACCCCCAGCAGGGGGCCCTTGATGTGCATGGTTTGCTCCCTGGCACTTTAAAGTCATGAAGTCATGTTGATGCCGCTAGTGAATACTATGGACTATGGATTATTGATTGGTTTGTGTCCTAGCAGCACAAGTTGAGAGTTGGTAGGACTTGTACAGTTGCGGCTTGCTTGCTGAGCCTGCCCCCTCCTCTTGCGCACACCTGCTCCCTTTTCCTGGGCAGTTCGATCGCCGACGGTCAAGGCACGGATCACGGAACAGCTGGCCTTCACTCAGTGGCTCCGCGATCCGGAAAAACCTCAGTCAAGGTGTCATGTGGAACGGATCTTGACTCCAGCAGACGTCTTGTCCCTAAGACAAGCTCTGCATCAAACTCTCACCATAAGAGGCTCAAACTTCAGTCGTGACACTCTCTTCGACGAGGTGCCTGACAGCGTCGTACTTCGAGGGCACGCAACCATTGGCGCATTCGAGAGTGTGGCGGCACTTGCTGTGCAGCGCACACGCCGCAGCCTCCTCCGTGCAGTGCAAGGCCGCGCAGGTCTTGCTGGGTGGAAAGCCGGGGCAGTGCACGCGCATGCACTCCATGAGGGAGGCGAATTTCAAGGCATCCTCGGTCTTTGCGATGGGCTCGGTGCAGTGCAACTCGCACATCACGCCATTGCGGCAGTCCGACGAGAAGAGGCACTTGGCCAGGGTCGAGGTGCAGTTGCTCAGGACACACAGCGGACTCGGACTCAAGGAGGAGGGGTCCATGGGGCAGCCGCTGACGCAGCCCAGCGTGTCATCCACGGTGCTGTTGAGCAAAGCAGTTGCCTTGCGCAGCATCGCCTGCTGCAGCATCGTCCCTGTAGGCGTGGTCTGTGCTTGGGCGACCGCCAAGAGCGAGAGGGCCTTCAGCATCCACATCATGGCACAGGGGGCAAGGGCCGAGGTCGATTGCGCGCGATCTTCCTGTCTGAGCCGAGCTTTGAAAGCAGGCAAGGGCTCGAGTCAAGAGCCGTGTTTCGTGATTTCAAACACGCCTGGCGCCGGGTGGCAGGCCTTCGCCCTTGACCCATATCAACCCGGCCTCGCGCCCATCGGGACCTCGTCAAAGTGGATGTGGGTGCCGGTGGTGTGGCGTACATTCTGCACGGCAGAGATCAAGAGATAGAGTCGGAGGAAAGGCCCAAGCCCAAAGCTCTGTCCTAAACTTGCGTCCCTTTGGTGGCACGCTAGGATGGCCCCTAAAACCCTCTGCGACACATTCCTGAATATGATCCTCTTAAACCCCAACAAGGGAAGATCCAAAGGCCTACCTAGTTCGTATACAGCAATGAGGAGTGTTACCTAAACCCTAAACCCTAAACCCTAAACCCTAAACCCTAAACCCTAAACCCCCATACAGCAATGAGGAGTGGAGTCGGCCCATGGTGTCGAAGGCGGGGCACTTCCCAAGCATGCGGCGTTTGCTTGCACGACAGAGACCCTCCAGGATCGGCCCAAGTGAGAACTTCTCTTGGGTTTAGGGTTTAGGGTTTAGGGTTTAGGGTTTAGGGTTTAGGGTTTAGGGTTTAGGGTTTAGGGCTTAGGGTTTAGGGTTTAGGGTTTAGGGTTTAGGGTTTAGGGTTTAGGGTTTAGGGTTTAGGGTTTAGGGTCTAGGGTTTAGGGTTTAGGGTTTAAGGTTTAGGGTTTAGGGTTTAGGGTCCTACTACCAATCTCTGCCGAACCCTAAACCCATGCATCTAGGCCTGCAACTTCCCCCGAAATCCTACATGCATGAACTTGAGGGACCGAACAACTGACTGGTGCGAAAGTATTGAGAGGAGTGGATGTGGGAGCTGGAATGTGTATGTGCATATATATATATATATATACAGGGCCCTAGTATGGAATCAGGGGGGCTGAGGAATGTCTTGTGGGGCTTCACTCCTCTACTGGCGCCTGAGCCCAACATGTCAACAGCATGGTTTGGGGTTTTGAGTTCTAACTCAGGCCCTAAAACCCCTAAACCCTAAACCCTAAACCCTAAACCCTAAACCCTAAACCCTAAACCCTAAACCCTAAACCCTAAACCCTAAACCCTAACCCCACCCAAGCATGTCTGGGCCCTGGCACCCTCACAATCTGCCCTCCCGGACCGATCATGGCGCTGACCTCTGGTGATGGGAGGGGGTTGGGCTTAGGACGTTAGGGTTCAGGCTGCAGGCTTCGGGCGCGAAGTTGACATCACGCAGCGGGGGAGCTGGTTCTTAAGGCTCTTCTGGCACATTGCGCAGCACTGAAGCCCTGCTTTTGCTCAGCATAACCCTACCCTAAGACCCTCATGCCTGAACCCCAAAGCATAAGAAGCTGCGGGAAGCCGCGCCTTGTGCGGTGGCAGCTCGCAAGTCACCTCGTACCTTGGCCGGGGGGGAAAAACGGCATATCAACTCCCTGCTCGGTTCGATTCCTTCGAACCCAAGCTTCCTCAAACCACGAAAGCCTGACTCCCAAAACCCTAAGCCCCTCGTGAAGCCCTAAACCCGAAACCCTAAACCCTAAACCCTAAGTTTTGGCATCCGAGCAAGCAGAAGGCCATGTGGGACACCCTAGTTCTGGGCTCTGCTTGGAGGTTCATGGTACTTCGTAACCAAGTAGCAATTGCATGCACACTTGCAAAATTTGACCATTTTGGGGTGATTAAGGGGGCTTGCAAGTGGGTTATAAGTACAGTTTCAATTATCGCCCTTTTGGGGTGTTTAAGGGGCTTAGAAGTGGGTTGTATAAGTACAGACATTGGTTCTTCAGCACCAGGAACCTTCAAGTGGCAGCCACTAGGATGCCGCCCGCATCGACGGAAGCTTGGGGTTTAGGGTCTAGGATTTAGGGTTTAGGGTTTGGGGTTTAGGGTTTGGGGTTTAGGGTTTAGGGTTTAGGGTTTGGGGTTTAGGGTTTACAAGCTTTCGAAGGTCGAAGCCGCACTGACGACAGCGTCGACTTCCAAACCCTAAAACCCCAAACCCCAAACCCTAAACCCTAACCCTAAACCCTAACCCTAAACCCTAACCCTAAACCCTAACCCTAACCTAAACCCTAACCCTAAACCCCAAACCCTAAACCCCGAATTGTCTGAGGTATTCAGAGTTGGCATCGAGATTCTCTTAGCTCGAGCACAGACTGCGACGCAAGACCCAAACAAACATCCCACAAGTACGCATAGGGTTTCCCCATAAAATTAGGGTACCTATTTTGGGTGGTCAGAAAGAAGGGGGTTTAGGGTTTAGGGGTTTCGGGTACACTGATTTGGGGATAAGGTGTGCCCATATTTTGGGAGAAATACGCCAATGTCAAAAGGCTATTGTTCTAAACTCTTGTGCCAAGGCATGCCTAGGGCCAAGGTTTCCCTCCTCGCCCTTGCGCCGTGCTACTGCTTGGCCATGCCGGCGATGACGCCGACTACAAAACTTGGTACTCACACAATGCGTCGACCACCCCCCTTGCGCTCGCCCTTGCGCTCGCCCTTGCGCTCGCCCTTGCGCTCGCCCTTGCGCTCGCCCTTGCGCTCGCCCTTGCGCTCGCCCTTGCGCTCGCCCTTGCGCTCGCCCTTGCGCTCGCCCTTGCGCTCGCCCTTGCGCTCGCCCTTACACCCCCTTGCGCCGTGCGGGTTTTGTGTCGCAGCAAACACATGGCCGCCCTACTCTGCGTCAAGAGGCGGGGGTGTTAGACCAACCCTCCGGGGGCAATGAGCTTGCAGCCCAGGCACTCGTAATCCACGGCCCCGGGCTGCATGCCGCTCAGGGCCGACGCCAGCATCTGGGTTTACGGTGCAAGGTTGGGGGCTTAGGGTTGCGGAGCCCTCCTGCTGATGAACTTTTGCCCTAAACCCGAAACCCACTGCCCCTTTGGGCTTAGCAACAACGAGATTCCGTCAACCCAGCCCCTAAAGACCATGCAAGCAAGCAACACCGAACTCAATGAACCCTAAAGGCTGTTATCCTCCGGGGCACTTGAACTTTGCTCATAGTAACCCGAGACCCTAGACTCTGCAAGTTTTAAAGCTT
>CAJNDS010002064.1:67500-80000 GCA_905221605.1 Symbiodinium natans
CTCGGCCATAGTCCCTATGGCCATCTCTTCCCTGGCCATCCCGGCCGTCTCGGCCATAGTCTCGGCCGTAGCCTTCCTTGCCGTAGCCTTCCCGGCCATTGTTCCTGGTATGGCTATCCCTTCCGTGGCCGTCACGGCTATGGCTTTGGCCGTAACCGCCATGTCCGGCGTCCTGCACTCCAGACTCTGGACTCTCACTGATATGTGGGGGTTTACGGACAATTTGGGACTCCTACTAGAGTCCCCAAATACGTAGGATTCTCCTCGCATAAGGAACCCCAATAAGGCACCCCGAATTTCGGAAACCCCCATGTCAGCATCAGAGATCAGACTGCAAGCTCCTCCTGCTGGCCGAAGTTCCTGATGGACCTGAACATGCGGAATGTGAGTTCCCCCCCCCCCCTACTTCGGCCTTCTTGGAGGTGCATGGGTACTTTTAGGGTTTAGGGTTTAGGGTTTATGATAACTGTACTTCTAACCTACTTAGGGGACCTCCACGTAGGCTGCAGGCTGCAAGCAACCGACCTTTCTGTCCTGGAATACAAGGTTTATCGGGTCTGGGCTGAGGGTTAGACCCATCGAAGCCTAAAATGTATTCTCAATCCCCCCTTGTTTAGGGTGTCGGGTACCTTTGCACGTCTGAGTCAGCCGCGCCCAGGACTCAAAGTCGTTCGGCCTGCAGATGAAGCAAGGCTTCGGGTTTGGAATTTTGGGGCTTAGGGTTTGGGGTTTGGGGTTTAGGGTTTAGGGTTCAGGGTTTTGGGTTTAGGGTTTAGGGTTCAGGGTTTAGGGACTACGGGCCCCTTTTCCCCCGACCCCCCTGACACACGGCAAAGATTTGCTTGAAGCCAAGGCGTTTCTGAGCCTTTGCTTCTAGCGGTCTCGTGTAACACTGCGTGCATCACCTGGCACGTGCTATGGCGGTTTCCCTGTCTCCAACTTGATTCCTCACGCGCCACATTTCCGAAGGATCGCTTCCACGGATGAGCCATCAACCCATCTGGATACGGGAACTGAGAGGAGGAGGAGGAGGAAGGAAGGAAGAACAAATACGATGTTTCGGCACTCGGTTTTTTTTGTTTCGCTTTTCGGTTCTCGAATTTCGGTTTGCGGTTCCAGTTCTCGGTTTCTCGCCTTTCGGTTCTCGGTTCTCGGCTTTTCGGTTCTCGGTTTTCGGCCTCTTCGACATTGTTTTGTGTCACGCGGGGCGGCGCCTGCCAAGGATTGCGGGCAGGGCGCCGAAGGGCTGAGAAGCATCTCAGCGTGTTGTTCGACGTACTCACAAGGGAGTTTAGGAAAAGAGCCCTAAATTCGACCCCTAAAAAGTCGGATTCTCTTTGAATAAGGACCCGAAATAAGGTGCCCCCAATTTCGGAAACCCCCAAGTCTGCGGGAGCTTTTGTGGGGGTAGGAGGAGCTGCAGTAGAAAGCTAAAGGGCTTGCAGTTATATGACAAGCAAGGAAACAGGGAACAATTTGTATAGGAGCACGACATTGACTCGCTCGGCCATCTGGTTCTGCTGGCTTCTTTGCACCCCACCCCCCGAAATATGCTCGCCTCTTGGCTGCACTTAGGAGCGTAGCTATGAATTAAACGTTTAGCTGCCTTATTAAGAAACCCAATAAGCCCAAGAAGGCTAAGGATCTAAAGTTACAGTAAAGCACCAAAAAAGGCCTCTGAGCAGAGTCGTCAGCCAAGTAGTCGCTAATGCGAGACAGGACTATCCTGCGGGAAAAGCATCGCTTGTTTGTTCATCAGGGCTCATTGCTTCCAGTTCAAGGCGACTTCTCAACGGATACCCGAATAGACGCTCTAAACGCCCTACGTCCCCAAAACCCACACCTAACACCCTACAAACCCCCCTTAGATAGCCTTCCTTGACAACCCCCTGAATTGCCCCTCTTAACCAACAAACTAAAAGCCCTCAATGCCTGAAAGCCTAAGCCCTAAACCCTCAACGCCCTCTTACCCCTAATCCCTATAAACCCAACAAACCCAAGAAACCCTGAACCCCGAACCCTAAACCCTAGACCCTAAACCCTAAACCCCAAACCCTGAACCCCCAGACTACCCCCCCGAAGCTCCTCAGGCCCTCAGGGCGCGCGGCCAAGCGACAGGCCTGGTGGCCTTGCCTGTTTGGGGTTTTTAGAGGCTTGTAGGGGTTTAGGGTTTAGGGTTTATTTAGGGTTTGGGGTCTAAGGAGGATTGTCGGCGTGGGGTGGAGTTCAAGCATGCTGGGCTGAATTTGCCGGATTGGGGCCTCTCGAAGCCTGTCAAGCCTGTTTAGGGTTTAGGGTTTAGGGTTTAGGGTTTAGGGTTTAGGGTTTAGGGTTTAGGGTTTAGGGTTTAGGGTTTAGGGTTTACGGGACAAGAGTGTGGCGGATGTGGGCAGGGACCCGGGTTGAGCATCAGCCTGGAATCAAAGCTTCGACCCCCCCCCCCCCCTTCCGTATTTTTCAAACACATGTTGGAGCAGCTGCAGCTGAAAGGGAAGTACAAGGGCCAAAAAACTTGGCGGTGCCTACAAGCAGGATTCTAGTCTTTGGAGGGTATCTTGGTGCTAGCCCTGTTTTGGGAAACCCAAATAGGACGTCTCAAAGCTACTCGGATCCAGGGAGCTCTGCTGAACCCTCATCCCGAGCCCCGGAACCCTCGTCCCTAAACATGTTTCCCTAAATCCTAAACCCTAAACCCTAAACCCTAAACACCACGCCAAGGCGCTGGTGTTCCTTGTCGATGATGATCTTGGCGCCGGCTTCCTGAGGCCAGGCCCACGGAAGAAGGATGGTCACAAAGTTTAGGGTGTAGGGTTTAGGGTGTAGGGTTTAGGATTTAGGATTTAGAGTTTAGGGTTTAGGGTTTAGGGTTTGTGTATGCAACAGAATGGCACCCCCAATAAACCCGCAACACACGATAATCCTTATGTTAGAAAACTCCCCCCCCCCCAAAAAAAAATATAAAATAAAACAGCCCCCTATTCTGGGGAAGCCCCCCGATTACTCCCTCGTACCCGTACTCAATAAAACCTGATATCCCCCAAACCCTGAACCCATGCTGGAACTTTATGCCAGCACCCTCTGGCCACAGGAAGAGAAGGTCGAAACTCCAACAGCGCCAACACCAGAGTCAACCAGTTACATCCCAAAGGTCTGGGTTTCGAGTGTCGGGTTTAGGGCTTGCTTGCAGGTTCATGTCCCCTAGTTACTTGAACCTCCAAGTCTGGGGCTGTCTCCCTAAACCCTAAACCTTAAACCCTAAACCCTAGACCGGCCTCTTTCAGCGCTTGCACGTGGGCCCCTTTGGGGCCGATGATGGCGGAGCCGACCCGGAACCTCAGCACCCTGAAGACCAACCCCCCATCCGAATCAACCCAAGGTGATTGCAGGGTTTCGGGTTTAGGGTTTAGGGTTTAGGGTTTAGGGTTTAGGGTTTAGGGTTAGGGATGATGCTTCGGGTTAAGATTTAGGGCGCAGGGCGGTGGCAACCATTCGGGCCAGCTTCGTAAGGCCCCAACGGCACGGCGGCGCGCAACACTAACTCCCCTGCTTCCTGGCGAAAGGCGACAGAAATTGAAGGGTTTAGGGTTTAGGGTTTAGGGTTTAGGGTTTAGGGTTTAGGGTTTAGGGTTTAGGGTTTAGGGTTTAGGGTTTAGGGTTTAGGGTTTAGGGTTTCAGGCCTAAGGCCTCCGTGCCATAAAGCAAAAACAACATGGCGCAGTACAACACATACAACAGCACAACGAAGTCATAACCAGAAGAAGGCGAACGATGAAAGAGCTAAGAAGAGTAATGAAAGAACAGCGAACATCAGCGAATCGTGATAAAACGACCAAAGATAAGGGCTTTCTAACAGACAACACAAACTGGAAACATTGGGAGCCGTTTCGATGATCAGCACCTCGCCCAAGCTGAGAGTGATTTAATAATGATAATAACATCATCATCATCATCATCATCATCATCATCATCATCATCATCAGAATCATCATCATCCTCATCATCATCATCATCATCATACTCATAATAATCATAGTAATCATAGTGATCATAGTAATCATAGTAATCATAGTAATCATAATAATCATAATACTAATGATAATAATAATAATTATGATGATGATGATAATAATAATGATAATAATAATGATGATGATAATAATAATAATAATGATAATCATGATGATGATGATGATAATAATAATAATCATTATCATTATAATCATAATCATAGTAGTAATAATCATAATTTTGATAATAATAATGATAATAATAATACTAATAGTAATGATGATAGTAGTAATCATAATAATAACGGGACAAACGCCCGCCTTGCCCAGGAAGTCCGCCTCGCCCTGGATGGCTGTGCGGCCATTCGGGTTCTGACCTGGGGGTGAGGGGGGGTTTAGGGTTTAGGGCTTAGGGATGTTTAGGGTTTAGGGTTTAGGGTTAGGGTTTTGGGTTTAATTTAAGGCTTCGGAATTCTGAGCGGAAGGGGGTCAGGGAAGGAGGGGAAGGATTTTGGGGGCTTACTGTTCGTGCTTCGGGATATTGGAGTTTGGGGCTTAGGGCTCCGGTTTCGGGATTATAGGGTGAAGGTGAAACATCAGAGATAGTCAGGCCTGTGAGGTTCTGTAGGAATCTGCCAAGGGTTTTGGACTCGCAAATTGTCGGGGTTACGGCTTAGGGTTCAGATTTCGGTCTTGTGTTCTTTACCAGGATTGCTTAGTGGCTTTGAAGAGGTTTGGGGTTTCGTCTCTTCTGCAGAGGACGGGAGTTATTCTCGAGTTTTCGGGACTGTTGGGGGAGGAGGGTCGTGTGCCCCTTCGTTTCCGGGTTAGGTTCCCTGACAAACCCCTGTTGTTCCTAAACCCTAAACCCTAAACCCTAAACCCCAAACCCCAAACCCCAAACCCCAAACCCTACTCTGCGGTTGAGAAAATCAGGAGGAGCCTTCCAGCACTCGGCCAAGGCCCAAGCGCTCAGTCTCCGCGCACTCCGCGAGCAGATCCAGAATCCTTCCGGGCTGGCTGGGTTTTTAGGGTTTAGGGTTTAGGGTTTAGGGTTTAGGGTTTAGGGTTTAGGGTTTAGGGTTTAGGGTTTGTTTCAGGCTTTACGGCTGCACAGGTCCACTGAAGCCGCAGAAAGCCGAGAAAGCTCTTGCTCACCTGGCTCCTGCGGCGCTACCTTCTTGGACTCCCACTGGAACAATCACCAAAGCGCTCCCTCCCCCCCCCCACCACTCGCCTGTCAAGGGCCTGGAGAATCCTGGCCGAAAGTCACAAAGGTTAGCCATGGCATGGCCATTTTAGGATTTAGGGCTGAGGGGACCGTTCTTCCGAATTTGTTGAGGGGCTCGGTGGCTTGCGAGATCCACTGCGCTCTGCCGCTTCTACACAACCTTGGGGATTGGAGGGCTTGGCCGTGTCGGATGCTTGATGAGTCAGTAAAGTCTTAGGGGACCCAGGTTGGCTTTGCATCACGCTTCAGGCGACCCGTGAGATGATGAGAATGCAAGCGCGGCGGGGTCACGAAGCTTGTTCCTCAGCTTGGATCACCACTAACCGCAAGCGCGTGCCAGGGTAGAACTCGTCCTCAGCTTTCAAGACATAACACGGCCATGCGTTCCAGCCAGCCTATTCCTTTCATGTATGGCTTACCACAGTTTCCCACTGTCGCCAGGTTGTGTGAAAATGCAGCACGTGATCATGGTGACGCTGGGCGCCCGAAGACTCGGAAGACTCGCTGGGTGCCAGGCTCGGTTGCTCATGACGAGGCGGCAGTGGCACTCATCCTACCAGCACGGCGTTTCAAGTGGGTGGCCATACAGCAGGCAAGGGCCCTCTCATAGTCTTAAGATCAGCTAAGAGATCTACAGGGACGCAGAGCCGGGGTTCCGGCTCAGGACCTGCAAGATCTCTCCCCTCCAACACATGGACGTGGCTAGCTTTACCCTAAACCCTAAACCCCAAACCCTAAACCCTAAACCCTAAACCCTAAACCCGAAGCATGCGCCTGGATGCGGTCTTTGGTGCTCCCTCGGTGCCCAAGCACCTTGGCTCGGCTGAGACGTGGGCTTTGGGTTTGGCTCATACGGGGGCCTTAATGATTAGAACAGGGTTTTGGGGTTACTATTGTGTATATGAATAAGGGGACCATAAGGGAATACTATTCGTAATTATTCCGACCCCTTTTTTGGGTGTGGATGGGTTTGGGGGCTGCTTTACGGCTGGGGCCCCGAAAACTCGGTGCTACCGGGCAAGTGAGCCATGAATGACGCACGCATTCAATGAGACAACGAACTGGAGATGGGTAGTATTGTCTTAAAGGGGCCCGTGAGCTTTCTATCAGCCAGTCCATGCGTCTTCTCTCTGGCTTCTTTCGCACAATATAATTAGTTTCACGCGTACACTTCGTTCTTTGTAAACTCATTAATTGAGTTCTCTTCGCATGAAAAGCCCCCAATGATGTTCTGAGAACTGAGTAGACATCCGAAAAAGGAAAAACCGCAAGCAGAAGCCCAATGCTCAGCGGCTTCAGCCGAGCAACACCCGAGGCCAGCGGCTCTGGGCAAAGGATCTGCACAGCATCAACAGCTTCCACATGCTTCCACCACACACGCAAGGACTTGCAAGGAACCGCAACACTTTTTGGGGAAAACACCAGTTTGGGTTCTGGCTGCGAAACATCTACAGCCCCAAACCCGACTGAAGCACTAATTCGCCTCGGCTTCCTGCCGAGAAGCGTCTGGAACAAGCAGACCCGGATCCGGTCTCCTGCCCAACCCTTCCCCCCCACCCAGAATTTTGTGACGCACCCCCCCCCCCCTCCCATGTGGTGGGCCGGGACCCTGGCCTGGGACCCCCTGAAACCCCCTGGGACCCCCCGTAAGAACCGCTGCAGCTCCTACACAGAGGGAGAACCTCGAAATGACAAGCAGCGGTCTCCTGCCCCCTTACCCAACCCTTCCTTCCGTGCGGAATTTCATCTCCACGTACTGCATGCTCTGGGCCGGCCCGGCTGCCGAGGCGGCGCGTGCAAGCGTTTAAAATTAAAGGTGAGCATGACCGGCCTTGAAAGCATGAAGCCTCCGGTGCGACATGGGTCTAAGCCGCACGACGGGGCTACGTCTGTCACAAGTACCTGCTGCCTGCTTGTGCCTGCGTACTGCTGCCGTGATCTACGGATGTCGCTGGAGTGGGTACACGGCATGCTCTTAGTTGCCTTTAAGCGCACAATACCGTGATGCAACGTCTCTGTGGGGGGGGGGGGGGGGGGGGGGGTTCTTGCAATGGCTGCCACTTGTTTCATGTCTGGCGGCCAATGTTTGTGGGCCTTCCTGAGCCAGTCTGAAGACAGATGCAGTGCTGCAGCCTGAGACAGGCTTCCCATGGTTTTCAGGGCTTACATGGGCTTACATGCGTTGACGGCTTGGGGCGGTTTCGGGACTCGGGATGGCTATAAGGTATGGGCTAGAGTGTAGCTGTCACTGAGGGGGATGTTCTTGGAGCGCCAGCACCCTGAAGTCTCCGACCCGCTCTTTTTTGTTGGCTTCCGCGGTCAGCTCGCAGCGGCCTTTTCCCTTTCGGTTTCGGGCTGAGCGTTGGTGGCGCGGGCGCGGATCAACATGGTGATTCGCCAAGCCTGGTCGTTGGTCAAGGATGGTTTAGAGCGTGCAGGGTCTTAGGGTTTCGAAGTTTAGGCGAGTCTTTGGGCCTGGGAAGGTGGAAGACTTCCCGGCTCACGAAGGCTCGGAGCCCCTGCAAACAAACTCCGTGATTGTTTTTCCTGCTGCACATATAAACCTTCTTCTACATTATGGACCCAAGTTGCATGTCTCGACCCAAAGAAGAAGCTCGCTTCCTAGTTTAGAGTGCCAAACAGGGCCCGTGACTTAAGTTAACCTCCCAAAACAGCCCGGTTCATCAAGCCCTGCCTTCGCCACAGAGTAGTAGGGTCCAGAGCTTAGTGGGTGGGCCATTGTACTGCATCAGCTGAATTCTACTCTCTCAGCTTTCAGCTTACATGTTCGATGTTGCCGTGCAGGGGATACACACCTACTCCACAAAAAGATCTATTCTGTAGCTGCAGGCAAGGCACCGATCCAGCTAGGGAGAGTCGGTCATGCCTGCAATAGTTTGTTTATGCACAGTATGGGGCTCAGAAGGTTTCATGTCCACTCGACAGGTGATCAGCTCAAGGGACAAAGCCCAGGGGTCTAAGGGTTGGGGGTAATACTCCTGCTAAGCGCCACTGACGAGATTCGGGAGCCACGCCAATCCGCGGAGGCCTGGGGTGCCCACACTTCCCACTCCCTACCCCACTCGCCACTGTCTCTTCCCCTCCCACCCTCCCGCCCAGACCCCATTCAGCTCATTGTTCCTTAGCTCGTGTGACGTGCTCAATTTTTGAGCTTTGACTATATACGAGCCTGCGTGTTCTCGCAGGATCCCCAAACCGAAAAGCCCTGAGGCCTAATGGCCTGCTGTAGGAAGCCCAGGGACATCCCGTAGGGGAATCAAATGCCGGCTGGAGGACGATATTGACACGTGCCAAAACAATGAAACAACGAAATCGCGGCACAGCTTTGCCACCGTGACCACTGTGGCCCAACTGGATCCGAGCGTGCATTGGCGCCGGCTCCGCCACAAAGCTCAATGACATCACATTGCGGTGCCCCGATGGCGCGTTCACCAGATCACTACGAACTAGCTAGCTTCGACTGGCGAGTGCGGGTCAGTCCCAGACGTCGCGGTTGCCTGTTTGGGCTTTGAACCCTCGTCAGGCCACCACAGCAGGCTGGCATAGAGGACCAAGCAAGCGCAAACAACATGGCACATCACTTGGAAGCTTGCGTACCGGCATAAAGAACTGCCTACACAGGGTCCCACGATGAAGGCGACCTGATCAGCTGTGGTAGACAGAACGAACACCTGACCCGTGCCGTCGTACCTCTCCTGGCTTCGATCGGCCAACATAGCTGCTGCATTTACATTTGACAAGCTAGCCGTGCAACTGGTGCCAATCAGCACAATGGCGAGGAAGATGTAGTCGGTGCCCAGGCACGCAAGCGTACTTCCCCCACCCAGGAGAAGCGTTGATATCTGCAATGTCTGACCTCCTAGCACAGATCGAAGCACGGGAACAAGGTTGGCGGAGATGATGCCCGGAATTGTAGCCATCAGCCATGTCAGGTTCTGCTTCACATGGTCATATCCCCGGCTTGTCATATACTCCCAAGCTGTGGCAGACACTGCAGCCTCCAAGCCCAAGCCTAGAAAAAGGGCAACGATTGGCCTTCGGATTTCTGGGTCCCGCATCAACTCCAGCATCCCAGCCTGGCCCAGTCTGTTTTTTCGGCATTGGCTCTCGGAGCTGCGACAGGTCCGTCAACCGGAAGCGAAGCGCCAAGAACACACTCAGCTGCACACCAGAGAGGAGGAGAAACATCGAACGCGAGTGGCCAACAAATATTCCAGCAACTTGGGGACCGGAGAAAGTTCCCATGTAGAGGCCCGCCATGGCCGTTGACACTGCCTTGACGCGAGCGGTCGCGTCGTTGGCATACACTCGGTTGAGAAGCGCAAAGCCTCCCCAAAAAACTGCTGTTGTTGAGCATCCACTGAGAGTGCGCATTGCCAGCCACAAGGCGTAGTTCTTCTCCAGTGCAAAGCCCAGACTGCATAGCATGGCGCACAGCAGCCCCATCCCCACGGATTTTGCCTCATTTCCATCGATGTTGCCAACGACGGGCACCAGCAGGCAAGCCACGACATTCTTGGAACTTTGCAGCACCGCGATGAGCTGGTAGTTCGGCGTTACTGTCGGCGCGAAAGTCAAGAGGCCGAAGGTCATAAAGGTGTCAAGGAAGATTGCCATGCCCACCAGGATGTCGGTGCTAGCGACCTTGAGCACCAGCAGGAAACACAACAGGAGGATACCTCCCCCAACGTGAAGGACTTTTTCGATCTGGGGTGACTGCATCGTCGGTGCAGACGACATGCCGAAAACTCCTGACCCGCTTCCCTTCAATCTGCCGACATGTGTTTGCAGGAGTTCCAATCCAGGTCTTCTGCCGTGTCGCGGGCCACGCGGGCTGTCGCAAGCGGAGATGTCCACAAGCTTTGAAGCATTGACCGTCATGCTTGTGGCAGGGCTTGCGTCAGTTTCCCCGATAAGCACTAGCACCAGCAGTCCCCGAAGAAGCACCATGGCCAGGAGCATCTTAAATTTTGGCACAGCCGCAACATGAAAAACTGTGAGAACCACCCAAGATCCCTGGAGCCATGCACGGGGGTCGGAACGCGAGAAGCGCATTGCGGGAATTTTAGGGTTTAGGGTTTAGGGTTTAGGGTTTAGGGTTCAGGGTTTAGGGCTCTCTGAATAAGGGGAACAGAACACACAGCAGGTATCAGGATGGGCTGCGAGAGCTGGAACGAGGCAGAAGAGAACGCAACACATGCCAGAATAGTCGCTTACTCTCCGTGCATGTGACATTCCCAACCAAGGCACTGCCATACAGCGACAGCGCATGAATAGCCAGAGCCCCAGAGCCCCGAATGCCTCATCGGCGATGCGAAACGCCAGTGGCCTAAGCCGAAGCCTGCAGTCCAGCATTTCGGGCTGCGGGTTTGAGATGCGTTGAGGGTTTAGGGTCTCGAGCTTCGGGGTAAGGAAATGCGGGGTAGGGAAAATGCTGAAATCCCTGCGTCATTACCTTCCATTGAGGGCACCGTGCTTTCCGTACGAACGGGGGACCCAGTCGTACCTTTAGAACCTCATTGCGCTGGTTCCGAACTTGGCGTCTTACAGCTGCAGATACCTGTGAACATACATGGCTTACATGGCTTTGGCAGTTACAGAGACACAAAAACCCAGCCCAAAAGAGCTGCTGTTATGTTAGAATCACGCGCAGGCAGCTGCCCCGCTTACCTTATCGGGGCCGACAAACGTCAGTGTCCTAAACTTAGGCCCAAAGCCGAACCTCCTAAGCCCTAAAACCTAACCCCTCCCCTCCCACAAAAAACTCAAAGAATAAACCCCGGAACCCTTGCCCTAAACCCTCAACCCTAAACCCATAAACCGCCGACGACAGCTCTCCACGACTTGGCCCGAGGGAGCATGCGAGCGAGAGTACCATGTGCAACCACTAGGGTCCTTCAGGAAGGGGGAGTTCGGGTCACTAAAGCATGGACAAAGGCACGGTGACCGGCGTGAGTGTGACCGGCCTTGAAAGCACGAAGCCTCCGGCGGGACATGGGTCTAAGCCACACGACAGGGGCTACGTTTGTCACAAATACTTGCTGCCTGCTGGTGCTCATAAGCGCACGATGCCGCACAGCCGGGGGCGTTCTTTCAATGACTACGAACTGTCTGGCGGCCGTTTCCATGAGCCCTCCTGAGCCAGTCTGGAGATGCAGCCTGCGAAATCACAAGTCTTCAGTGCCTGTTAAGCTGTTACATCGACTAGACTACCACAACCCGAAACTTCCGGGTTAAGTACAGGTTGCGGCGAACCCTAAACCCTAAACCCAAAACCCTAAACCCTAAACCCTATATAAACCTCCGTGCAACAGGGCAGCGCCGGAGCTCTGAAGTCTCCGCGAGCCGCCGGCTTTCTCTTTTTTTTTTTTGGCTTCCACCGGTCAGCTCCGAGGGCTGAGAGGTGGCTCTCAGTGCTTCACCGAGCCGCGCAGGCCCTGCGAGGAAAGCTGAGACTAGGCTGCCCAGTAACCAAGGCTTAAAAAGGGTGCCCTTTTTTGCTTAAAGGGGTTTATAAGGGAACCTAAACCCCCCAAAAAGGGAATAAGGGTACTACTGGGCATCCTAGGAGACATGGGCGTTCTGTTGGGTGCAAGGCTCGGGGTCTGTTTTTCTGTGGTTTCCTTAGCTTACACACTAAAAACTCCCTGCCCCCTATGCCCTCCCCCATCATCGTGGGTGCCAACTCCGGCGCGTACGAGCGCTATTCAGCTCGTGCCCGGGCCTGGAACTGATTTTTGTTGGGCTCTGAGGGTTACCCTATGAACGCCCGAGAACGCCCGCATCCTTGCCTTGTTCTGCAGCAACACGGCCGTCAGATCCTGGGTGTGCTCGTGTCAAGCCCATCACGACCCCCCAAGCCGCGACCCGTCGCCCAAGCGCAAGCTTCGGTCCAAGTGGCCGTGCCGCCCAGCGACACCAGGGCCTCCTTCAGGCCGTCGATCTCTTCCTGAAGGTTTAGGGTTTAGGGTTTAGGGTTTAGGGTTTAGGGTTTAGGGTTTAGGGTTTAGGGTTTAGGGTTTAGGGTTTAGGGTTTAGGGTTTAGGGTAAGGCAGCAGGTCGAGGCTTCCGAGGTCTTGCGCAGGAGATGACGTCCCCCCCCCCCCCACCAGGAGGTCTCAAGCGGCGGCGGTCCTGGCGCTTGGCCGCGCGCTCCTCGTAGGACAGACCGCCATCGTAGCACTGCTTGGCAAGGCTCTCCTGGCAGCTTACTTACTGGTTAGCAGGGAATGAGGGAATTA
>CAJNDS010002064.1:82500-95000 GCA_905221605.1 Symbiodinium natans
CCCTAAACCCTAAACCCCTACAAACCTTGGAGCCTGGCCTTGGAGTGTGTGGGCTGCTCGCTGGCCTCCGGGTAGCCTGGCGCACCACTGGTGGCATGTGGGGGGGGGATACTGCCATAAGGGTTTAGGGTTTAGGGTTTAGGGTTTAAGGTTTAGGGTTTAGGGTTTAGGGTTTAGGGTTTAGGGTTTAGGGTTTAGGGTTTCGGGTTTAGGGTTTAGGGGTGTTCGGGGGATGGGGGGGGGGGGAGGTGCTTCAGGCTTAAGGGTTTAGGGCGTAGGGTGTACTAGGTTTAGGGTTAAGGGTTGAGGCTTAGGGGTTAAGGCTGTACGGTTTGGGGTTTAGGGTTAGGGTTTGGGGTTCAGGGTGTTTAGTCTTAGGGTTTAAGGGTTTAGGGCACACAAAGCCAGGGCCCCGCGCCCTCAGGGCGCTTCACCCGGTAGTAGCTCTGGCCCCCGTGGCCCCCGTGGCCCCCGGCTTCTTCGGAAGAGCCTCAGCCAAGGGAAGGGTGGACCCTCAGCACCCCCCGAAACCGCCCTAAACCCCCTAAACCCCTAAAACCCCTAAACCCCCTAAACCCCCAACACCCCCAAAACCCCCAAAACCCCGAAGCCCTGAGCACCTAAAATTCTAAACCCGCCAAACCTTAAACCCCCAAAACCCGAAACCCTTTAAACCCTAAACCCTGTAAACCCTAAAGCCTCTAAACCCTAAACCCTAAACCCTAAACCCTCTAAACCCTAAACCCTAAACCGCCTGAAGTCCCAAGGACTGCTCTGAGGTCAGTTCTCAAAGGTTTGGGGTTCAGGAAAAAGGGTTTCGGGTTTAGGGTTTGGGGTTTCGGGTTTAGGGTCTGGGGTTTCGGGTTTAGGGTTTAGGGTTTAGGGTTTAGGGGTTAGGGGTTAGGGTTTAGGGTTTAGGGTTTAGGGTTTAGGGTTTAGGGTTTGGGGCTTCGGGATGCCAAGCCACACCAGTTCCAGCGCTCCAAGCGGTGCAACTCCCAGCCCTCGGGGGTGACCTTGCATGTTTAAAGGTTTTAAGAAGAGGGTTTAGGGTTTAGGGTTTAGGGTTTAGGGTTTAGGGTTTAAGGTTTAGGGTTTAGGGTTTAGGGTTCAGGGTTCAGGGTTTAGGGGTGGGAGGGGGGGTTTTGGGTTCACAAAGGCTTTTTGTGGGGTTCTGTAGGCTCCTGGACTGCGAACGTGCGCAACCCGAGGGGGCGGCCAATGGCCAGAGTGCGTTCGCTGCCTGGCCAGCCGCGGTTTGGGAGCAATCGGTTCACGCGAAGAGCACTCTGCTGACATCTCCAACTTTCCACTAGCTCACCGAAAGTGCCCTAAACCCTAAACCCAAACCCCAAACCCCAAACCCTAAACCCTAAACCCCAAACCCCAAACCCTAAACCCTTTTTCAGTGCGGAACCTCTGCTCCGCGCAGCTGGGCCCAGCTGCGGTTCCAAAGCTGCGAACGGCTCCCGGACCTGATGAGGTCCGGGCTTAGGGTTTGATTAGGGTTAAGGGTTAAGGGGTAAGGGTTAAGGGTTAAGGGTTAAGGGTTTAGGGTTTTGGGTTTAGGGTGAAGGGTTTGGGGTTTCGGGGTTTAGGGGGGTTGGCGCACTGTGAGCCTAGCATGTATCCATCACAACCATCCGAAAGATGAAACGGACAAGCCTGAAAGGGCCTGAACCAAGGACTTATGCCTGACACGCGGCCCTGCAAATCAAAACGATGAAGGCGACTCTGTGATTCTCCCACTTGCCCTTCCGTCTCAGGGTGTTTTTTTCGAGGGTCTTGGGGGGTTTAGGGTGTAGGGAAGTGTTAGGTCGTGGTGTGCAACGGCTTACCCACCTGAGCCCTGGGCCCTACCATGTGGGTGAAGGCAAGGCTTTGATAAATCAGCGACAAGCTGGTGTGTGGGGTGGATCTAGATACTACGGTCCCGTTTTGCTACTCCAAACTAACCAGACAGGTCGGGCCCATGACTTAGATCACTATATGCGCAGTAGGGAGGACACCCACGGGGTTTCTTTGCAGTACTCCGCAGAGAACACTCTGGAGCTGCAGGCAGGGCACCGATCCACCGTTCGGAAAGTTAGGGAGAGCCGGTCATGCCTGCGGGTGCATATATAGGAGGGCTTGATAACACGCGGGGGAAGCTGTCTAGGTATGAGCTCCTGGGACAAAGAGAACAAGATCCATGTTCCATGCTCCTGAGTCACAAAGCCAAGAGGCTTTAGGGTTTGACCCTCAACCCTAAGCCTTAAAAGCTGATGATCCTTGGGCGCCTGGTTGAGTGGAACGTTTGAGCACTTAGACGGCAGCCTCTCGACCTACTTGAGGCAAGGCACCATGACACTTTTGGGTTGCTGTTGTCGAGGAGCAACTTCAAGTCAAGTGATTCTGATTGATTTTGCCTATGAACCCCTTTGATGGCAACTTCATGTAAAATACGCAATCCCCTGGCCTCATGTCCATGATCGCATGCTGCAGGTGCCACCGGCTGAGGCCGCTCAGAAAGAAGAGCGAGCGACGGGGAAGGTCGATGCCTTGGAAGTTTCCGGGAAAGGCTGCCCTAACCCGAAGCCCTAAACCCTAAACCCTAAACCCTAAACCCTAAACCCTAAACCCTAAACCCTAAGCCCTAAACCCAAAAACCTAAACCTCCTGTGCTGACACACCGGCTGCAGGCTCGGAGTGTACAGCGTTTCTTCTATCAAGCAATTGGACAAAGATGCCACGAGCACTAGGTTTTTTAGGGCGCTGGGTTCAGGGCTTTCGGTGTTGCTGCTGGCATTATGAATCATATTCATAGTAGTGAAAATATTGCTAACATTACTAGCACTAATCATATTTTCTAATCAATCATTATCATAATGTTGGGGGCATCGCTCTTCGTCGGCCTGCTCGGCCTACCATGGCAGAGAGCACCAAGCAAGCGCCAAGACATGGCACTTGGAAGCTCACGCGCCGGAATCAAGAACTGCCTCCGAACGGATGTCTGACCCGTCGTACTTCTCTTGGCTAGCAAGCCAGACGTGCTCTCCTGGTGCCAACCACAGTAAGGGCGAAGACGTAGTGCCAAGGCGGGGGGACTGAGGTGCTTTGCTACGCCTTAGGAAGCCCTGGGCCCTCCCCTAAGGGAATCAAATACCCGATAGTCGGAAGATGTCGGCGGACGATGCGGACACGTCGAACACAATGAAACAACGAAACCGCTGCACAGCTGTGTCACCGCGACCACCGTGGCCCGATCTGTGGCTGGATCCGTGCATGCACTGGCGCCGGCTCGGCCGCAAAGCTCAATGACATCAGATTTCGGTGCCCCGATGGCGTGTTGACATGATCACTACGATCTAATCACCAGCTTCGACTGACGAGCGCGGGTCAGTCCCAGATGTCGTGGTTGTCTGTTTGGCCTTTGACCCTTCGTCAGGCCACCACAGCAAGCCAGCATAGAGCACTAAGCAAGCGCCAATGACATGGCACATCGCTTGGAAGCTCGCGTACCGGCATAAAGAACTGCCTACACAGGGTCCCGCTATGAAGGCGACCTGTTCTGCTGTGTTAGACAGAACGAACACCTGACCCGTGCCGTCGTACTTCTCTTGGCTTCGGTCGGCCAACGTAGATGCTGTATTTCCGTTTAGCAAGCCAGACGTGGAACTGGTGCCAACCAGGGTTAGGGCCAGGAAGATGTAGTCAGTGCCCAGGCACGCAAGCGTGCTTGCCCCACCCAGGAGAAGCGTCGATATCTGCAATGTCTGACCTCCTAGCACAGATCGAAGCACGGGTACAAGGTTCGCAGAGATGACACCTGGAACTGTGGCCATCAGCCATGTCAGGTTCTGCTTCACATGGTCATATCCCAGGCTTGTCATATACTCCCACGTCGTGGCAGATACTGCAGCCTCCACGGCCGAGCCTAGAAACAGGGCAACGATTGGCTTTCTGATTTCTGGGTCCAGGAGCAACTCCAGCATGTCAACCTTTGCCACTTCAGTCTGCTTCGGCATTGGTTCTTGGAGCGCTTGGAGCTGTGACCGGTCGGAACCGAATCGGACGCGAATCGTCAAGCACACACACATCTGCGCCCCAGAGAGAAAGAGAAACATCAAGCGCGAGTCATCGACAAACATACCAGCAACCTGCGGACCTGCAAAAATCCCGGCGTAAAGGCCCGCCATTGCCGTGGACACCGCCTGGACACGGGCGGTCGCGTCGTTGGCGTACTCTCGATTGACAAGCGCAAAGCCTCCCCAAACAATTGCTGCCGTTGAGTATCCGCTGAGAGTGCGCATTGCCAGCCAGAAGGCGTAGTTCTTCGCCAGGGCAAAACCCAGACTGCAGAACATGGCGCACAGCAGCCCAAGCTGCACGGATTTTGCCTCGTTTCCATCGATGAACTTGCCAACGAAGGGCACCAGCAGGCAAGCCACGACATTCTTGGAACTTTGCAGCACCGCGATGTGCTGGTAGTTCGGCGTTACTGTCGGTGCGAAAGGCAAGAGGCCGAAGGTCATGAAGTGGTCAAGGAAGATTGCCATGCCCACCAGGATGTCAGTGCTAGCGAACTTGAGCACCAGCAAGAAACACAACAGGAGGATACCTCCCCCAACGTGAAGGACTTTTTCGACCTGGGGTGACTGCGTTGTGCGGACGACATGCGGTCCCCTTCCCTTCAATCTGCTGACATGTGTCTGTAGGAGTTCCAATCCAGCTCTTCTTCCGTCCCGAGCCTCCGAGCCACCTGGGCCGTCGCACGCGGAGATGTCCATAAGCTTTGAAGCATTGCCCGTCACCCTTGCCACAACACTGGCGCCACTTTTCCTGGGTGGGGGCCGCGCTCCCGGGCCGTTGAGAAGCACGAACCCCAGCAGGCCCTGACGCAGAGCCATGTCAAGGAGCTCCCAAAAGGATGTGTGCGTTTTTTTAGGGGTTTAGGTTGGGATGTTCATACTAGCAGTCCTGAGTAGGGATTCTAGTACCCCCTATGATAATCCCTGTTAAGGACTGTTAGTACAAGGGGGAACATCCCAAGGTTTAGGGTTTTCAGGTTTAGGGCATCCAATGCGATGTGAAAATTGTGAAAACGACCCCTGGAGCCATTCATGGGGTCGGAGCGCGCGAAGCACACGCCGAATGCACACGCAGCAGGCATCATGACTGGCGAGAGCTGGAATAGAGCTAGGCAGAAGCGAACACAACACATACTAGACAAGTCGCCCAGTCTCATGATATATACATATACACATATATATATATATATATATACATACATACATATATGTATATATATATATATGTATAGCCACTGCCACAAGCAACTGTGCATGAATAGCCAGGGCGCCGAAGGCCTCATCGGCGATGCGAAACTCCAGTGGCCTAAGCCGAAGCCTGTAGCAGCCCAGGCGTCTCTAGCATTTCGGGCGGGTTTAGGGTTTAGGGCTCAGGGCTCAGGGCTCAGGGCTTAGGGTTTAGGGTTTAGGGTGTAGGGTTTAGGGTTTAGGGTTTCATGTTGAGGGCCCAGGATAGGGAAATGCAGGACAGGGAAAGGATGAAAACCCTGCGTAATCCTACTTTCCATTGTCGGCACTTCGAAAACGGCACGAAGCAGGGACTCAATCGTACCTTGAGAACCCCATTGCGTGGCTGCTTCCTAAGCTGGCGTCCCCCAACTGCAGACACCTGCCAACATACATGGCTTTGGCAGTGACAGAGACCCCTAAACCCTAAACCCTAACATAACAAACTCGGACAGATGAGCCAGAACAACGACAAAACCTGGAGGAACAGCTTGCATGTGACGCTCTGACTCCATCAACACCTGTGCAAGCACAAATACCAAGACTTACTGTAGCAGGGAATGGGGGAACTATAGAGCCCCATATAACCCCCCTAAAGGGCACGGTATAGGGGGATATAGAATACCTCATTCCCTCGTTCCCTACAAACCAACAGAAAGAAGAAGCACAGCTTGTAGGAAGGCCAAAAGACCTATTGCTGTGGCAGAATCTGCACGATTCAGCTGTTTACACAAGTTTACACTATCTGCCCACAGCCATCAGAAACAAAACAAATCCCAAGCCCCTACACTAAACCACAAAACCCAACACCCGCAACGACTCCCCCTGAAGAACCCTGCCCCCAAACACCACCTGTGTTCAGGGTCCCTAAGCCCTAAGCCCTAAGCCCTAAACCCTAAACCCTAAACCCTAAGACCATGTCAAGAGCGTGCCAAGACCACCACCAAGAGCACTCCAAGATGTGCCAAACAAGACTTGGCTGCACTCAGGAGGGTAGCTAGACATTAAAATTGTTAGCTGCCTTACTAAGAAACCCCAATAAACCCAACAAAGGCCAAGGATCTAAAGATAGACTAAAGCCTCCACAAAGTACTCCTCCAGGACGGCCACCCTTTCCTATATTTTTCCGCGGCCAGCCTCAACCCTACACCCGAAACCCTACAGCCCAAACTCTAGGTAAAAGCTTCTCTTCTCATTTCCGAACCCCTCACTGGACCCCAGAAACCTGGAAGAAAGGACTTCCTCCACTCTAAACCCTACACCCTACACCCTAAACCCTAAACCCTACACCCTAAACCCTACACCCTACACCCTACACCCTAAACCCTAAACCCTACACCCTACACCCTAAACCCTAAACCCTAAACCCCCGAGTGCCCTAAGCCATCGGAGCCCAGCCGCGTGCAGGCGGAGCCAAGACTGAGCCCAGCCACCCTTCGAGCAGCCACTTTTGGACGAAACCCTACACCCTACAGTTTTTGCGGGTTGTAGGACCCCATACAGCAGGAGCACTTTCGCAGAGGAATTGGAGGTGAGGAATCCACTTCTGCATGCACATGCCCTGCATTCAAGCGGCGTCCCCTTCATGCACGACATGTGGTCATGATGGAAGTCGATGAAACCTCAGCTGCCGATGCCGCAGCCTGCTGTCAGTCATCTGCATGAACCCCCCCCCCCCTGCAGACGGCAAATCAAGCCGCGGTTTAGGGTTTAGGGTTTGGGGTTTGGGGTTTAGGGTTTAGGGTTTAGGGTTTAGGGTTTAGGGTCTAGGGTCTAGGGTTTAGGGTTTAGGGTTTAGGGTTTAGGGTTTAGGGTTTAGGGTTTAGGGATGTATGTAGAGAACAACAAAGAAGGCAACTGTGTCGTTGAACAACCTGTAGCACACCCACGTTCACGCAATGGGCCCAGCAACGACCAGGGCTGTGAGCATGCAACCCTTTTCGGAAGGCTCCCTGATCAGTTTTTATCCACTAATTGGCCATGCAGCTGTTAATCGATGCATCATAGAAGTTCACCTCGGCGCCATGCCAGAAGTAACCACAGAGAGAGACACAGGAACACTCTATCGAAGGAGGCTAGGCACACGCTGTCAACATCGGTCTGGGGACAAGACCTTCCCCATTCTGAGCTGCATGCAAGGTGAAACCCCAAACCCCAAACCCTAAACCCTAAACCCTACACCCTAAACCGAAAGTGTGGCAGCAGACAGGCATCGAACTTCCTTAAAAGGCCTCGAGCCTTTTGCCGCGCGCGCTTTTAAGGCCAGCGGCATACATCTGGTCGAAGTCGTCCTCCGCCTCTGGCGCCGCGGGCGCCGACTGACGAATCCGCGCCCGGAGCCTTTGGCAGTTTCGGGGGGGCGCTCAGAGCTCGGAGTCAAGCCTTGGGCCGTAGGGCCTACGTACTATCTGGTAGTAGCCACTGGCTACAAAGGTTGAGCCCTAAACTGCCCGACGCATGAGAGACACAGCCGCTCCAGAAGCCCTCATAGGAATGCTCACATTTTTCCTTTTATCTACGTATTTGCTAATGTCTTTACTAATCTGCGGTTGTCTATACATTCGTACTTATATTGCTTTGAAGTTGTACGAGTATGTTCCTTCTCCGTATCCTTATGAACTAGGACCGGCCTCTGCTTCTCAACCACCGGAGGCATTGCACCGAAGACGCTTGGAATGACATGCCTTCGTCGGGCTTCGTGGGTTTCAGACGTAGGTGTTCAGGGATTTCGGACTTAGGGGTCTAATGGGTGTCACTGCTGGCTTAGCACGACCTGCCAAGGCATGAGCATGTCTTCTCAAGAACGAACCAAGCTGCAAGGTGGACTTCGTCGTCCCTTGCGTCTCCTTGGGCAAAATGGGACCTCATCGACATGCAGCATGGGCACTGCCACTTGGCTTTCCGAAGCGCTGTGCAGCATCGGTTCGCAGGCTACAAGTAGTGCAGGTTGAACTCAGACTTGAACCAGGCGCTCTGCTGTGATCAGTAGCGAACCTTGAATGGATTGCTAAAGGATCCCTGGCCTGATGAGGCACTCATCGTTCTTGGGTCTTGCAGTCAGAGTCCAGGGTTCAGTGCTTGGGGTTGAGGGTTTCAGGTCTAGGGGGGTTCAGGGTTTAGGGTTTGGGGTTTAGGGTTTAGGGTTTAGAGTTTAGGGTTTAGGGTTTACGGGGGTTCAGGGTTCAGGGTTCAGGGTTCAGGGTTCAGGGTTCAGGGTTCAGGGTTCAGGGTTCAGGGTTTAGGGTTTAGGGTTTAGGGTTTAGGGTTTAGGGTTTAGGGCTTAGGGTTTAGGGTTTAGGGTTTAGGGTTTAGGGTTTAGGGTTTAGGGTTTAGGGTTTCTGGAGGCCAAGGGACCGTAGTTGAAGAATCGGCGCCTCGAGCGCTTCCTCGGGTAGGCGAAAGCAAATGCGTGGCCGCGTTTTGCCGACAGAACGCCAGAAGCTACTTGGAGGTTCATGGGTACTTATAACCCCAAGTATCACTGTACTTATAACCTACTTAAGGGGGGGGGCTTATAAGTACAGTGATAGGTATCTGACAAAAACAACACCTCCAACTGCCCCCCGCCCCCCGCCCCCACCCCCCCCCCCCCCCGGGATTTTCAGCAGTGTCGGGACATGTGGGCAGCTCCCAAACATGTACCCCTCACAAAAGGCTGTGTATTATCGAAATCTTGCAAGACGAAGGTTCAGGGGGGGCTGAGGCTGAGGGATCAATGCAGCCTGAGCATCTCCTCGGTGCCCAGGGCAAAAACTTGGCCCTTGGCGCTCCAGTAGCCCAGCAGCTCCGACTCCTCCTGTGACTCTGCGGCTTCGGGTTCCAAGCTTTGGGGTTTAAGGGTTTGGGGTTGAGGCTTTAGGGTTTGGGGTTTGGGGGGAATGGGGTTTGGGGTATGGGGTTGGGGGGGAGGCATTCAGGGGCGAAGGCGCCTTTGACGCGCAGACCCGGCCAGGAGAGGAGTTGGGGTGAGCGCTGTGGGCATGTCAAAAGATTCCTGGAGGCGCCATGTTGGGGATAAACCCTAAACCCTAAACCCTAAACCCTAAACCCTAAACCCTAAACCCTAAACCACTCGCCATGGGGTTTAGGGTCCAAGGTCTGTGTTCTGGGAGATCGCATGCTCGGATGAAAAGAGCTGGGCCGCGCTCTCACGTTGCTTGTAGACAGGCTTTCTCACTCTGAACTCGGGTTTAGGGTTTAGGGTTTGGGGTTTAGGGCTTGGGGTTTGGGGTTTGGGGTTTGTGGGTTAGGGTTTAGGGTTTAGGGTTTAGGGTTTAGGGTTTAGGGTTTAGGGTTTAGGGTTTAGGGTTTAGGGTTTAGGGTTTAGGGTTTAGGGTTTAGGGTTTAGGGTTTAGGGTTTAGGGTTTAGGGTTTAGGGTGAGGAGCCCAAAACCATCCAAAACCACGGGTGCGCGGCGTCACTGAAATTTGGGGCTTTGGGTTCTCGAACCGAAGCAGGTGCCCGGAACCTTCCCACGAAAGTACGAAAGCCTGCTAAGCCCCAGCTACCAGATCCTACAGCAGCTTCCTCAACCCACAAAATCCAAACAAAACCTCAACACCCTAGGACCCCCAAACCTTGAAATACAAACCCAAAACCGCTAAACCATCCTAAACCCTAAACCCTCAACCCTGAACCCTCAACCCTAAACCCTCAACCCTAAACCCTAAACCCCAAACCCTAACCCTAACCCTAACCCTACACCTCGGAAGCCACACAAGAGGTCCTCCTCGGAGACAAAGCGCTCGATGAGCCGGAAGCCGAGGTCGCCTAACCTCAGCTATTTAAGGCTAGGGTTTAGGGTTTAGGCGGTTTAGAGTTTAGGGGTTTGGGGGTTTAGGGGCTTAGGGCTCAGGGCTCAGGGCTGAGGATTGAGGGCGGTTTTGGGATGGAGCTGAGGGTTGCGGATTGAGGGTTGCAGGTTCGGAGTTTGGGTTCGATGCACGGGGCACCAAATCCAAACTCGCAAACTCCTCTTCCTTAGCTCTTGAACCCCTAAACCGCCAAAACGCACAGCCAAAAAAGCAACAACCACCCAGAACGACATCCTAAACCCTAATGCCTAAACCCTAAACCCTAAACCCTAAATCCCAAAACTGCCGCGCCAGGGCGCAGCGGCTGCTTCACCCGCGGGTCCGCGTCCGATGCGAAGGCGCGCATGTAGCGCTTCAGCGCCTGCACGTAGCCTCGGGGTGACCGGACAGTTCTTGGTAGGCTTCCTTAAGGCCCCCTTATGTGTATATATATATATATATATATATACATACATATATATATATATATATGTATATATATATATATAGATATATATATATATACACAGATATACCTTATATATATATATATATATATATATATATATATATATATATACCTTATAAAGGCCGGGGGCCTCTTTATCTGTTACCCTCATACCTAGATACCCAAATAAGAACCCCACATAGATGCCCTATAAAATAAAAACTCAAGATACCACCAACCCATATAAATATATACCGCTTTCATGACGCGGATGCACTCCTAGGGGAGGTCACGGCCAGCATGTCCTTCCCTAAGAGTGGACTTGGGGGCGGGGGGTTGCTACAGGGCAGTGCCACTGCAGTGAAAGAAGAGTGAAAAATTGGCATCGTGCTTCAGAGCTGCGCTTGTGTCCAGCTTGCCAGAAGTCACACTGGAGATCTACCTCCGCTGCATCAAAGAACCAAGATACCCCAAAAAACCCTAAACCCTAAACCTCCTAATGTGTGGCATGTGGACGCGGGGCCGATGGCCCTACATCCAAAACCCCCCTAGCTGCGGTTGAGGGTTTCAGGTTGAGGGGTTTAGGGTTTAGCCCTCGAATGCCTAGAACATGCCACAGCTCCAGCCCTGAACCCCCAAGCCCTTCCACCCACATCCACCCACCTTCGGGGTGCTCCATTGTGGGACCTGCCCAGGGCTTCAAGAGGCCAAGTGCGGGGGAGGTGGGAAGGAGAGGTGGGCTGACTGTCCTGCCTAGGCTTTAGGGAGGTGGACTGCAGGGGTATGGGCTGCCAGACTTCACGACGAAACTTTGGCGGAGTGGAATTGGGATTGGGGGTCCCGAGTCCCCCGCCTCCTCTGTCCACAACTCCCCGAAGCTCGGCCATCTCTGCCTGTGTGGAAACAGCCATGCCGGTTCACAGCCAGAGAGCAGCAGCTACAGGCTATGGAGGAGAACGACAGTCGGGCGCGTGGTTCGAAACCACTAACTACTCAGCCCTAATTATAGGGGCCTTAACAATTAAAGGGACCCCTAAAAAAATACTGTTCGTAATTACTCCGACCCCTATATCACAGAAACCCCCCATCTCCCCTCTTGGCCTTGCGGCTTCCGCGAAGGCGAGCTGCCTGCGCGCCTTGCCAGCGGTGAGCATCCTGGCACACCATTCGGAAACGGCAGAGTATTCATCATGGAGGCGTGACGAGATTCTCTTAACCCTGAAACTCCTGAAAACCTAAAGCTGAAAAACGCGCACCTGTAATGGGTCCCTTTCTGTTCTTAAATGATTTCAATCAAAGTCCCTGCACTCCATACACACCTCGACTCGAAGCCATGACCTCTGCAGCCAAGCCACCCTGGCTCACCAAAGCCGGCTGAGGAGTACCTGGGCAAAGCTCCCAAGGCATTCCAAGCTCTCCACGGAATCCACAGGCGATGCCCGGAGAGAAGCTAGGGCACTTGGGTTTGGGTTTGAAGGTTGAGGGTTGAGGGTTGAGGGTTGAAGGTTGAGGGTTGAGGGTTGAGGGTTGAGGGTTTAGGGTGGGAGGTTTAGGGTTTATGGGTTAGGGTTTATAGGGCTTCGGGTTTAGGGTTTAGGGTTGAGGGTTTGGGATCCACCCGCCGAAGGCCCCCTGCGCCGAGCACCAGGCTCGACAGAGAGGGCATTCAGCTCGGCCACGAAGCGCCTGCTGCTCCAAGAAGCTTAGCCTCCACTCTTAATGGGCTTGGGATGTTCCCCCTTATACCAACAGTCCTCAGTAGGGATTCTAGTACCCCCTATAATCATCCCTATTAGCAGCAATAAAACAAGAAAAGCACGGTCCTGTCATCGGCTGTCGGCCAATCTTCCTGCGCCAGGCTGACAGATGATGAACTCTGCCATTGTGCTTCGATTGTACCGACCCACAGCTGTGATACTGAGCACTACACATAGCCCTAAACCCTAAACCCTAAACCCTAA